>JANSTX010046818.1:0-12094 GCA_027564355.1 Penthetria funebris | reverse complement strand
AATATAAATTTTGAATACGTATATTTGATTATTTATGGATAAATACAGACAAAATTACTGAAAGCAAATAATAACGCGCGTATACTTAAATATGCCTTCTTATCTTATCAACGATATTCTTCGTTGAATTCTTTTTTTTTTTTAGTAGATGTTTATTGTTTCTAACGTTCTTCACTGCAGGTGAAATAATCTGATGCATTACCACGACATATAGGACACGTACGATTTGACTAGATAAATAAAATAATATAATATCAAAATTTACTCAACAAAAAACTTATTGTATTAATTAAAATATTATTCTTACTCGCAACCATTTATCGACACATCTTGAATGAAATTCATGTGAACAAGGCAATACACGTAATGTTTGACGTACTTCAAAATCACACATACAAATAACACATGATGTTTGATCACCTTTAAAAAACAAACAAAAATATAAATATATATATAAAATTATTTTTCATATTTTAGGTAGTTTACAAATTAATCTGTGATTTATATATATGACAGTAGTGACGTTTGAAAAGATGGTGTTAATGTCGTGTTTGTCGACAGATTGAAAAAACAACTCAACAACAGTAGCTGGGAATTTATACACCACTCTACTGAAATATTCAAATGTATAACTGGATAATTATGGTTTATCCTATATTTTCTAGTTGGTAAATTTCAATTAGAGTTTATTGAATTTACACGCAATACCGACCTATGCGTCATTCAGACGTAAAGGGTTATAGGATGATGATGATGATAAGATACTTCAAATAATTGCCTGTTAATCGGATACAGTAATAAATTTTGTGAAAATAAAATAAATAAATCATATAGTTTGTGTAAAATAAAACTAATGAAAATACTGTACAACAAACAATGGATTACCGTATGCGAAAATGCTAAAAAATAAACCACAACCAGTGCAGAGAATAGTGTCTTCTATAACATTATTATCCACAAAAAAATAACGGTGTACTTGAATTTAATCATTTAAAATCCAAAAAGAAAACAAAAAATCAATAATAATAAACATATCATTAATATTACCTGTATGAGTTTCACTATTAAATTTATAACTGGGTAGTTGATCGATTTCAGGACGTGCTAACCCTCTTGGTTTTGCCTCACCAAGTTGTTCTGCTAAACTAAGTAATGCTTCATAATTTTCTGTTTCATTTGAATCTGGCGAACTTAATTCATGGTGTGTATATTGTGTTAATGGGAACATTGCTCTAATCATCAAAATAATTATATGTAAAAAAAAAATTTAAAAAAATGCTTCAATTAATAAATTTGAATATTTAAAAAAAATAATTAATTAAAATACAATATATTTAGAAGGATTCCAGAATTTATTATTCCCGGTTGCAATGGTAATTGAGCTTGGTGATGAATTGTTGGACGGTGTCCATGTGGATGATGGGCATGTGGATGTGGATGAACGTGTGGTGGTGATGCTGACCAATGGATACGTCCATAATGTCGTCTTGCCGCTGCAATATTACGCCTAGTTGCCCTATGTATGAGATCCATTTGGGTTTGACGTCCCTCAGTTGAAATGTATATAGGTTGTGGTGCTGCAATTGTTGTTGAGGAATGTATATGTGCAGCTGTTAACGTTGAAACATGAATTGGTGAGGCATTATGGTGTTCTAATCCTTCTAATATTGCCTCAGGTCGCTACAATTAAGAAATAATATGAACAAAAAAAAAAAAACACATTAAAAATTAAATAATGAACATCGACAAAATAAGTTTATACTAAAATAAATAATACCTGCTGTGTAATATGAGTATGTTGATAATGAGGTGGATGTGGTTGAGGTACTATTTGTGTAGGTGTTGATGTAAAACCACCATAATGACCACCTAAACCACATGATTGAGCAAATGGTTGGGTATACACTCCATGTACCTAAATTTTAAATTTTTATTTTACATTATACTGCCTTTTCTCCTATTTTTGTCTACATTTTCTATGCACACACAAAAAAAAAATAATATTATACCTGACATGGTGATATATGTGCTGGAGGTGGATGATTTGAACACAAAGAAGATATTGAAATATGCGGACTTGTTGAATATGTCCAAATTGGTTCATGTCGCATTGGTAAACTAACCGGAACCTGATTCATTTCAACCATTAATGCAGTTGGTGATTGATGTTGATGTTGATGTTGATGCTGATGTTGTTGATGTTGATGGTGATGGTGTAGATGTTGTGACTGGTGTTGATGTTGTTGTTGTTGTTGTTGTTGATGATGATGTTGTTGCTGTTGTTGTTGTTGTTGTTGTTGTTGTTGTTGTTGTTGTTGCTGCTGCTGCTGCTGCTGGTGTTGATGTTGGTGTTGTTGTTGCTGCTGTATTTGATGTGTATGCTGATGTGGCTGATGGGTTTGCGGAGTAGTCTGTTGAAACACTGTTGGTAACATGTCCCAAGCACGTTGAGTATCTCTTATTCTACCACGACGTATAACGGTATTTCCCTGCTGTAATTGTTGTTGATTAACTTGTTGATTTCTTGGCGATTGACGTTGTTCCCATATTGCTGGCGGTGATTGACTTGGCATTCGTGACACACGAATTCTCTTACGTGATGGACTATCAGATTTTATAACACCATCTGGACAATACGGTGTACTAGACGTTTGATGATTTAAATTTTGCGACGAATTTGAATGTATTGAATTCATAATTCCATTATTACCATTAATATTATTATTAATATTATTATGATATTGTGGACTACTACGATCTCTATCTCTGTTTATATTACGAATAGTATCATTGCCACGTATATCCATATGTATATCTGAATTACGTAAATTTTGTTGGGATGATGTTTGCTATAGTTTTTTTTTTATATTCAAATTAAATATTAAATATTAATTAAAAAATATAAAATATAAAATGTTCAATTTATTTTAAATTACCGAATATCTATCCATTGACATTGCGCCCATTGTTGATCTACGATGATCAGACATATGACTATGACGACGTTCAGTATGGCTAGGTCCAGCGCTGCAAATATAAATAAAAATATTATAATTTTGCATTTCTTTATTCTTAATTATTCGATATTATTTATTAAGAAAATTTTAACAAGTTTGGTGTGGAATACAAATTTTATGATTACAAATAAAATATTGTATCTGTTTAAATGCGTAACTATTTATTGTATGACACTCGTAAACGATTCAAGATTGACTAACCATTTATATTAGTTAATTTAAATATTATAAGCAGTTGCTACCAAATATTCTATTAAAAATACAATTTAATTATTCTATCATGAAGTTAATTTGAGAAAATTCGATTGTCTTTTACCTTAAATTAATTTTATACAAATTGTAACATTTTGTTTTCTATGAAGTTCAATGAGTAGAAGATTATCTTTTTCGCTATTGAAACACACTTATATTTTATAACTTGAAAGAAAAGTTCTAATTATAATTTGAATTACACGATACAATTTTTATAATATAAAATTTGTTGAATTCAAAATAAATTTTAAAACCAAAAACATGTGCTTTTATATAATACAAAAAAATGTATTTTGTATAAAATAATAAAGGCATTCACGTCGAGCCATATCACGGTATGGTTCTTTGTTAATATAACATATTTTAAATATAACTAAGAAATGTATTTGAGAACTTATACTTTAAATTAACAATAAAATTTATAAATATATCCATTTATAAAAATATATAATTGATTAACGATTATATTATTAATTTGAAAATATAATATACAGTTTATATGGGTATTGTTTAAATAATAAATATATTAAAAAATGGATTCTTTGGTTTATAGGTGCGATAGATAGGTAAACAGAGATATTTTGTCAAAAGATAGACGAATGGTTTCCTTCATGGACAGTAAAATAATTTTACTGTCAGAGATATTTGTCGATAATATAATAGATTTTCTGACCTCAAATTATATTATTTCATAATAAAAAAAACATATTAGAAAAAAACAATCAATTGTAGCCGCTGATTGATAACAAATTAGTTTATCAATCATATAGACAAATCTTAATATCGACTAAACTACTATAATGGGCAGTAAAAATTATCATATTGCATAAATTACAAACACGCGTTTAGTGTATTATATACCGAGATGCAAATAATTTCAAGTAAACATGTTATTAGGAATATATATATATATATACATATTATGTAATCTATATCCAAAACTAAATAGTCTTTATCTAAACAATGTTATAGTATCTTTAAAAGACGCAATTAAATTTCCATTGATCGTATTTTAAAAATATATAAATGCTTACCCATGAGAATAACAGGGATCTGGATCTTTGTACCATTGTCCAAAGTTTCGTTGGTAATTATCGTTGTGTGAATGTTGATTATGTGAAAATATTCTCTGTCTATTACGTTGAGCTGCACCACGTGAAAATGGTCTTCTACTAGACCCCGAATGATTGGGGTTCATAATTTTGAAGTTTTTTTTTTTTTTTTGATGCTTTCAATAATACAGTATAATTTATTATTAAATTAACAAAACTTTGGACGACACAAAATCAGACCTATAACGAGGAAAAAAAAAGATCATAAAACATCATATTTATAACTAACAAAATTATGACTCTGATATATAATAACTTTATATATAATTTGACGTAGTAAAAAACAAAAAATATATATTATATAGATAAAAAAAATATATTTTATATAGTTTATTATATATTATCGCCATATCGTGTTATCTACTTATTTTATTTTATTAATATTACTTATACTATTAATTTTTGTAAACAAATTCTCAAATTTATGTTTGTAGTTATGCATAACTAATTCTTATGTTTTAAAACAGTGAGACAGATAAAATATTACAATTTAAAAAGATTCACTCTTAATAAAATGACTTATAATATTCGTATGAAGGTCTCATTATCATTTTGTCATATCGACCACTACTCCACACCATTGTTCACAATAATCTGACAAGTAACTTCACTTCACTCCATCTCCTTTCACTGGCACTAGCCTCCTTAATGACGGTTATTCGCCACGTTGTTTTTGGACGACCGTGTCTTCTAATATCCTGATCGTTCGCTGCTAGTATTACGGCAGACCTCTGAGTTCAAATCCCATTGTAGACAAAATATATTTAAATAAATTTATCACCATGCAATTTAATTCGGTTTGACAAATTCCTTTCCCAATGAATGTGCTGCGGTTAAAATAATATCATTTCTATGACAATTGGAATTGTAGGATAATATATACTATCTTCCAAAATAACCATAATGATAATATTTTATTAGTGCACATTCTGAGTACCGTATTTATTTGACGATATTTTAAAAATGTTTTTTTGTACAGTATATTCGCATTGTTTTATATATACAAATGTCATATTTCGAGGATTAATTAATTTACATTGAAACAATTAACTAAGCGTTCAAAAATCTTCATAATTTTGTTTATCATCATCTGAACTTTCACAACCTCACGTGAGCATATTACATTAAACGAACAACACCCCTCCCCCTCCGCTCCATTCTTTACGATTTTTAGCCGACACCTTTATTTCACCGAACACTCCAGTATAATGGCAAATCCAATTCAATTTTCTTGCCTAATAATCGTCCCTATCGAGACGATTCGACAATCTTCACAAGTCCTCATTTGATATTATATTTGACCACAAATTTCGGATATGTACGATGTTAACGTTAACGCAAAGTGAAATAAATTGAACAAGTAATGTTGTTTTTCAGCGAAAAAAGTATCATAAATTAACTCGAATGTATAATAATTAGTACTTATCAAGACAATATTAATCATTTAAATAATTTTAATATACATAGATATATTTTTGTTTTTATTACAATTCTTTATCTATAATTTAAACTCTTTAATTATATACTTCTATGTGAATTTTTGTTAAACTTTACTATTAGTCGCGCCGCATTAAAATCAAAAGTCAATTTCTTGTTTATATCGTATTGCACTTTATGAACATCAATCAGCGGACACATAAAAGTTAACAAATAATTCCGCCGTTACATTGTTAACATACATTTTTCAGCTTTCGTTTTTCATATTTTTTTTTTCACTTTAAATTAATAAGTAGGTTACTAGACTATCGAAAATGTTAAGGAAATAAAAGCAAATTTTACATTGAAATCAAATATTTATAAATAATATATTCGTACAGAAGAGATGACAACATAATTAATCAAGCATGGGATGAATTATAGTTACTCCAATACGGTAAAAACAAATTTGGTTTTTACTACATAGAAAGCTATACTAAAATCGATACCAATAGATAAATTTAGATAATATCTTGATTATCGAGACCTGAAACCTGCCTATTCCTTTCCAATACCCGGTTGCAAAACTAATTGACCCTGTCGTGCACGATAATAGCTATGACTTTGTTTATTGTGTTCCGCAAAGTCAACCTATGTAACGTAGCGTCAACCATGCGTATAACAATATACGATCTGTTAATGTCAGCAAGGTAGTGTGAATGTGATGCCTGTTCTGTAAGTGCGTAATCTGAACTATTGTAACAAATTTAACACTACTCCTGAATCTTGCTGTAAATATTCGATCTAATATTGGTTTCCAGTCGACAAGACTACGCTTTACAGAGACATTTAGCAATAAATCAACTCAAGTACCGTGGTCCATGTGACTCGGTTTTTCGGAAAACAAACAAAAGAGGTTCACCAAAGTATATAGTCGTTTCTCCGTTTTTCAGCACATCTTTTTCAACTCAAAAATATCGAGTTTGTACCTTTTAAATTCTTGAGCCACCTGCGCCAGTTTCGTCGGTTCAAGCATTGTTCTAACATTTCAGGTTCCAAATCGTGTCCGTTTACGTAAGCAAAAAATCGTCATCGTAATCCCATTCGATTCGAAGTCATTTGTTGACCATTTGTTGACGTTTCTCGTGCAATTAAGTATTTCAGCAGTGCAAGATACAAACCCATAGCTGCCTAGGTTGGTGTAATTCCTAAATCGGTACCCAACCGCACTCTATCGCGCCTGCACTTTAAGCCGTGTCTGATTAGATGTTAGTATGAAACTACGTTAACGGTTGCCACCGCATGGCGGTATTACAGGCACTTGGTCAGAAATTCAATTCATGTCTGTCCTTGATCCTTGCCCAGACCACAGACAACAAACTAATAATTTAAAAAATCTTTGTAGTGTATTGTACTTTTTAATCGAAAAATTATTCTTATACGAATATGATCTTTATTAAATACAATGTTGCCAAATTGAAGCAATTCCGTTATCATAGATCGATCAATTTTCAACTCAGGTGACATTTCAAGTTGTGAATGACCAAATGAATTTAATCTACTTTTAATGATGATTTTTATTGATAATAATTTAGCTTTTAATAATCTCCGTCAATGTTACTCCGGATGACCATCTCAACGTTCTCATCTCGGTTGTGTGTATTTTCTGCATATGTTCTTGTTTAACAGTCGAAAATTCAAAACCCTAAGTTATTCCTGGCCGAACAACAGTTTCATATGTCTTTTACTTTACTTTGGATAACCGACCGTCCGCTCATATTTTACAGAAAAATTGTTTTAATTAGAATTAAATACAAATTATAAAACACTTAAACTTCTTTCACAAGAATAGTTATGGTTTAATTTACAAATATATTCTAAGAAATAGAATACGATGACATTAGCAAATTTAACTTTTAAAACAATAATTTGCAATCGATCTGCGAAATACTGAATTATACGAAAAGCTATAAAAATAAATTATAATTACAAATATTCTACTTTTGATATTTTAAATCAAAATAAATTATGTATTTTATTATAAAAAAAAGTATTTTTATTATCACATTTTAAAATTTAAAGATAGTTTTACTTACAATTTGTGAAAATCGAACAATTTCAATTAAAAAAAAAATTATTTGGAAAGAAAAACTAAAATATATCAATCAGTTTATCAGTATATGATCATTAAATTTATAATAGAAATACAATTATTAAGTTATTAAACACACATTTCAACATATCAAAATTTGAAGACAAATGTTTGAATGTTCATATGTAAAGATCGCTAAAGATTAGAGTAACCACATAATATATATACATATATAGGTTGCCACGTTCATGTCGTTGAAAAATGTGGTTGAAAGATGTTTTTCCAATAAACTTCGTAGCCGCGAATTTATGCACGCACTCTACTGAAATATTCAATAGTATAACCGAATAAGAATAATTGATCGTATATTTTCCAATTGGTAAATTTCAATTAGAGTTATTTGAGTTCCATTTAATCTTAAATGCATATTAGAAACAGCTAAGTAACATTGTGAAGACGCCTTATCCACACATGTGGTGTACATGTTAATGCTTTTCGTGGCAAAGACGACTTAAATTACTCACTTTCGTAAGAATTTGATTCTCTGTAATTTGAAACCACATGAAACTCAACATATTTACGTGCATTATAACTATAGAATATTATTAACATCCTAAGTTTCTATGTGAAATAAAGATGAATATGTTCACAATTATTTATTATTCAATTCAAAAAATAGTATTAAATGATACCGAGTGTTAGCGAATATAATTTCTGAATTTAAACTAAATTGTAAATCTCAAATTTATTCATTCAATATATTGAATTAGTAAAACCTGTAATACAATAGAACATACTGTTATTCTATTTTTGACCTGATAACAACCCTAAGGGATAGATAGGTATAATATATAAAGTATAAATAAATAGATATTGATACAAGAATGGAAAATACAGAGAAAATAAATGATGAAACAGGAGGAAACAGCAAACAAAGCGGTCGCTTAAACAAACGTCAATATTAGATAACACCTTCTGCTGCAGAAAATCGTAAGAAGTAGTAAATTTAACAATATTTTCCCATATGCAATTGAAAAATTACCTATTATATAGACTTACTAATTACACTTCACATATGTTTCATGTGATACTATTCAATATATATAAGAGACGTTTACTTGGAAAGTTTTTTGCTATATTGCATTTATCTTTCGGAAACTAATACAATATTTTCTAATTGATAACTTCAATATATTTTAATTTACCATTAATATTTACATTTTCGTAATATTAATCTTTAATTAGAAATGATTCAATTGTGTGAATAGTTGTTGTAATGATGATGATACTAACATATTAATAATAATTTATAATTTAAAATATACTTCAAACTATAAATGTTATGCAAATAATAGCTATAAATGAGGCAGAAATCTTGAACAAAGCAAAAGCAATATGTTCGACCTTGTTTGTAATTGCGTAGCCTTAAAATTCGTTTTTTTTTCTTTTGTTTTTGTTGTAGCAGCTTTATAGTATAGAAATAATGAAAGTGCGTTTGCAATTTGTCAATAACAATCCATAGTCAAATTAGGAGTTTGATATTATTTTTAAATGTTTAAAAATTTAGGAAATACTTTCAAAATTGTTTTTATCAGAAATCATTAAAATAACCTCCATTCATCAATCCATTTGTATTATCGTCAAACACGAACACAACGAAAATTTGTGACAGACAATATATAAGTAAACAATGTATCCAATATGATTCTTCTTTATAAAATGTCTACTCTACCTGTTTCGAAAGGAAATAAAATACTGGACTATTTTATTTTTATTTTCATTCACGGTTATAATCATTTTTCACTAATATTTAACATTAATTTCTTAATTTTTTTCAATAAATATATATTTATATATTTTAAAAATGTCTTTCTGTTAATTTTATTAACACCCAAAATGTTTGTTTTTTTTCCAAACCCACCACTGCGTAATTCTCTATTATATTGATCGAAAAAGGTGCGGATATTTTTCCTTTAAAACAATTTCCAATAAAACAATGCACTTTTCAATCAATTAATTTATAAAATTCTAATAAATTATTTTATATTATATAATTCTAAATACTTTAATTTTACAAAAAATGTAATCAACACAATTTATTACCTACGTTCTTTGTCTGCACGAAAAAAATACGATTCACTGATATATCACTTTTCACAAATTATATTAAATTTATGTTTGTGTATGTGTTGTTCCTTCAATAATAAAAAAAAAAAAAAAACTCAAATGAAATTGTCACTTAACTCTCAATATAATTTAAAATAAAATTTACTATTTTGTACTAGAGTTTGTGTATTCCAAACGAATTTTTAAAAAAATGACGACTAAATAAAATTTTTATCCAGTCACGGAATACATTTCAATAAATTTACCACAAATATTATGTATATTATTTTATTTTGAAATCAAGTTGGAATTCAATCAAGTTGGAGAAAATCTTATAATTTTTTTAAAAAAAAAATAACTAATGCCGGAAAGAAATAATATGTTCGAAGAATTAGGCTACATTTTAAAGAAGAATTTTAAAACTTATGATAAAAATCCATCAACAAAGTATAGAGTATTTTGCACAATCTACACCTGAAAATAAAGCATCAGTTAGTAAGGCAAGCTTATTATCACATTCCTCAACTTTAAACTGTTCTGCGATGACATGTTCAGATGATACACAACCAAAATCAAAGGTTAAAGGGATTAAATGAGAGAAAAATAACTGGTTTCAAAGACACTTTATCATATTTCTGATGACAAAATAACCTCATCGTTAACGAATTTTTTTCTGATGCAATATTCCATTTGGTGTCGAGTCTGTGCATTTTAAAAATACATGTTAATGCGCTAATACCTAGCTATGCAAAAACAAAATACCAGGAAAACAGGCGCTTTAATCAACTCTGCTAGACAAATCTTACATTTTTCACCACAAGGCATCTACCTTCCCAATCAGTACTTCTAATGGATGGAAAAATAAATCTAATAACACAAAAACTATTGTAACAAGAATTCATAATGCTGATAAGTCACATGATGCATTTGATATTACATTTGAGTTAAAAACTGGTGATAAATTATTTGAAATTATAATTGACTTTATTGTTGAAACTGACAATGTTAGCAATATGTGCGAAATGAGCCGTTTTACATACATATGGCACTTAAATTGTAGCTTTCAAACTAACAATTTGTTTGCAAAGAACATTACAAAAAATCTATTGTAATTATTAAAGAATTTAAGCATCCAGATTTAGAAAATAATGTAGTAAAGAAAGGTGGTTTTCGTATGAACACGGCAATTGACACTAGATTGTGTTCTTATAGAGATGATCATGTTTATTATTTTATTTGTCATATATGCGAAAATTAGTAGCATCGGATTCCACGATGATTGATAAGAGTTAAAATAAAACAAGAGGTGAACTCTCTTTTATTTGACGATGAACAAGATTTGTCTTATGTTGCACTTTTTTATCCAATGTAAAAATACTTGATCCGTTGATTTTCTGGCAAATGACGGAATTAAAAATGATAATATTATCAAGAGTTGCAATACAAAGTAAATTAAGAATACCGGCATCTTCAGAAATCACAATGGTAAAAATATATATTATATTAGTTTTATATTATAGTTTTTATTAAATTAATATAAATGTGTTTATAATAAAAAAAAAATATTTAAAATACGCAAAGGAAAAAAAATTAATTATGATAGCTGCTAAATTAATAAACAGCAATTTATTATTTTGTGAGAATAAAAACTTTTTCATGTATTTAAATGTGTTCCGAGTAAAAGTTACTATTAATAATACAATGTTGTATAAAAATGCACATCACAATATTAAAATACAAAAAAATTATAAATTCCTTTGTGTGTGTAAATCATAATTATATGTAATTATTATCATTATTGTTTTTAGTAGATCAAATACAATCAAAATATTAATAATTTAAATTACATCATCGGTCTACCCATACCGCGTCCCATTGGCATCTGTGGTTGAGCAGCCGATGGTGGACTAGTTATTGTTTCGTCAACGGATAAAATCATACAAGCCGCTTCTGATGCAGCTTGTAAAGCATTAATTTTAATAATTGCTGGTTCCCAAACACATTCTTCAAAATTATCAGCAATATGCTCCTTACTGATATCAACTCCATACCAGCAGTTATCTATACAATTACATAAATATTTTGATATAAGTACAGTA
>JANSTX010046807.1:0-12099 GCA_027564355.1 Penthetria funebris | reverse complement strand
TAATAATAATAATAATAATAATTGTAGTAATAATAACTGTGCTAATGAAGAAATAATTTTCGAAAAAGTAAAATACGACAAAAATAAAAAATACCTAAGAACATCACCATCAAATTCCAGTATTTATAGTAATAATTTACTATCAAGAAACACAATTGACAGCAGTTTACCATCCTTGGATGACACTTTACTATCAATAACATTTGATCATCTAGCAACAAATTTTAACAATAATTACCACTTGACATCATCAACTGTTCGAACAAATTCAGAATACGATAATTTTCTTTTGGACAATTCTGAGCAATTATCTATTTCTGATATTGAAAATGGTAATTTAAATAGCAAATGTGGTGCTGAAAGTACAAAAAATAATTATTTAAATAGTAATTTTAATAATAATATTAATAATAATTGTGTTATTAATAATAATAATATTAATAATAATAATATCAATAAATCAACCAAAAATAAACAAAATAGTATACTGACTAATAATATCAATTATAATAGTAATAATAATAATAATTGTAATTATAATTATGATAATAGTAATAATAATAATAATGTTAATAACAACATGATCTTCAAGCAATACCATAGTATTTATGATTCGTGGGATTACTTAGACGATAAACCATGTAGAATGGATAATTGTAATAATCGAAAACATTGCAATGGACATTATGAATATTTAGAAAGTCGAAGATCAAGTGTAAGTACAATTGATACGTGGCTAGAAGATGAATCTTATGATAATTCCTTTAATGAAAAAATTGAAAAAATGTGTACCAATCAGAATAGAGTATTGAGTTAAAAGTAATTTCAATGAATATTAATTATGATTATGTTAATAGATAAAGAAAAAAAGTTAGATCAATATAGAAACTCACATTTTGTCAAGTAATTTATTTAGAACAGTAGTATTTCTAATTTCAACATAAATGGTCTTTGATCGTACTATTCATATTTACATTAGGTATAGAATATTATTTATCACAACAAATTGTAATTAAACTGAAATCCCTAATTCTAAAGTATCAAACTGATGAAAACTGCTGATTCGTAACGATTAAAAGTGTAATAAACAAAAACAGGGTGGCGTAAAATGAACATTGTAGTTTCGAATTCCTTATAACTTTTTTTGATTAATTTTATAATATTTTAAAGCATGAATTAAACCATCATCAGAGCTAACAATAAACCGTCTGAATAAAAATTTTCAATAACACAAAAAATAACATTTCTGGTGCCGAAAGTTGACGTACATCATCAGAAACATCAAGAAAATGTGACGTTCGAAACAATTATGTCAGCTATCGCGAAAGTACTTACAGAAAATGTTTTTTACTCTTAGCTTGTCCGAAGAACTGAAGCGGAAAGACTGCTAGAAATGACTTAATTACGACATTTATATTTCCGTCAAGAAGCGGCAGAAGAAAAGAAGCGACAATTACATCCACTTATTTATTTGAAAAAAAAAAAAAACGTTATCGCAGACTGAAGCCATATCGGATACTCTAAGGGACTCAATGGTTAATTAATGAATATATTTGTCAAACGCATTATTTTGCGTTCACCATATTTAGTCGCTCCTGACTAAACCAAAAATAAAACAATAATTATCGCTTGAATAAAAGGGTTATAAGCAATTGACAACATTGTACAAATTGTATATCTGAAAATGTGGCGGCTAGCGAACAAAGTTTCAAATTAGTATACTATACAAATAAATTAAACTCAACTAAATTAATTAGTGCTAGGGCTTATTTGGAAATGGAATTAGAGTACCTATGGTGGTTCATATTCTCACAGTGTTTGGAATCTGAAAAAAAAAAAAAAATTGGCGCTCTAATTAAGTTGTAACGTATGGATTGATTCTGCCTGTCTCCATCTACCCTATCATAATGACACTGATTAAATGATTTACCTCGATCTGGTTACCGATTATGACGCACTTCGACTAGTATTTACATATATTGTTTTGTCCATATCTCTCAGTACAAATTTGGTTTTACAAATCATTTTCTCCTAGATAGAACCTAATCGAATATGTACCAGTACAATGCAATTTATCATTTTGTCGTTGTTAAGTATTTTGGTAATGATATGCAGTCACCTTTACTCCGATCGGGAGCATAGTGCATCACGCCATTTTTATCATCTTACAATTGTAAACAGTATTGTTCAATCCAATGTATCTTAACCCAGACCGTCATAATATGCTGATCAGTGCAGGTCTGCAGGGGAGAATGGAGATTATCGCTGCTTCTGTATACACTAATTGTCAAATTGGATATGGTGAGATTGTATACACATAGTACAATCATAGATTTAAAATTATTATTATGGTCACGAAGAATCAAAAAAATTATTAGTTAAATAATATGTAAATTATATAAGAACTGAATTATTGTAAATAAAATTATTGAAAGTAAGTAAATATTTCTAATTTTATTTAGATCCTTTATAATATAAACATATTATTTAAAACAAATTAAATTTATGGTTGGATTGTCCGAAACAACGTCATATACATACACTTTTCGAACATTGAAAACTTCGATCCGACCTATTAAGCAGTTATTCAACTTATTGGATATGATATCAGAAAAACATATTTTTAAACATCACTTAAAGAACAGTAACACATCTACAGTAAACGCTTGAATGTAGAGACTTCGGATTCGATGGGTGAGAAGAGAAATCTGTTACCATTCGATTCAGTATTTAACTTCATTATAAACTAATTCAGTTAGTTTACTTGGCAAACAGTTATTTTAACATGTAAATTGTGTAGCTCACGAAAATTAGTAGGTTGAGATTTTCCAGCCAAATACAAAACAATCACGCCATTACGTTTGAATTCTATTGCCATTCTTTTCAATTACGACGTAAAATAAAATTCTTTCGTGAAGGATCCTGAGATTTTCTTTTTACTTGAAATATAATTTTAATATTTCCTCTTATGAAAAAAGTCCATTAAAGAATTTCGACGAATTTGTCGTATACATCGTGCATACTGTCGTATACTACATGCATATGTTTCTTATGCAATTTTATAACAAATACATATCTCGACATACAATCGCATAATTTGCATATATGAAGTTCTAACTGGAAATTTATGTTCCATATGTGCAAAAAGTTAAATTAACTACACTGGTTTTTAAGCATAAAATGTTTTTCTTTTGCTGATTTTTTCCTTTTTGCCGTTTTTCCTTTTTGAATAAATTTTTCAAGACTATAATAAAGAAAATCAATTCAATGGCAATATTATGCAGAATTTAAATGTGTAAATAACATTGAATTTAAATAAGATTAGCCTTTTTTAAAAAAATAAGTGTTAAAAGCGTTTTTTTTTTTTTTTGTTTAAACTTCTGTTTGTAATTTTAAGGAGTTCATCATGAGAGAAAGACTTTATCGTTCAAAGTGTTCTTGATTTAAGTGAAGTAATAAACCAAAAAGATGATTACACTTTCTGAATTTTTTCATTGATTGTCTTGATTGTCACTATATGCGGTTTGTTGGTGAAATATTTTATAATACAAACGGATAATTGTGTGTGTATCGAGGTGGTTGTTTATTTGGTTTAAACAATGAACTGCAAAATTAGCACTGACCTACTATTTTGATACCAAAAATTCTTATGCAACAGATTTTCCAATAAAATTATCGATAATCACGAACCTGCCGATAATTAAGTATACATTTTCACAAACCATCTTAGTCTGCCTTAACATAATGTCAATTTTAATAAAGGAATAGCGATATAATACCCAGTATTCTGATTACTGAAAATCTGCGTCAATCTATTCATCAATCTTTATTTAGCTAATATCTTGGCATCATCTTTAAACATAAGTGATTAATGTGATAGTATTTGTTTTTAATGATTCAATGCTTAACATTTATTATGTACCTGTACTCGTATTAGAGTATAGGAACTTATATTTGTAAAAGAGAGTATATACCTTCTTCAAATAAATAATTATTATTTAATGGATTTCTAATTTTATTGATTAAATAATCGAAAATGTATTAAAAACGATAAGGTTTTTGATTGTGATACTTAAAATATAAAATTGATTATCTCTGCAAATAAATCAAATTTCTTGATTTGAACGTAAGATATGATTACGTAAATATATTTTATATACTTTGTATGTAAAAGACTTTACAACTTAAATACAGAATCATGTAAAGATTTCGGGAAAAATCTAATTTTAATGCCAACGGTAAAACACTCTACCAATGGCAGTTTAGTGGATCTCTCGGTTAGATCGCTAACTCTATTCAGCAGCTGAGAACTAATACAGAAAGGTGTCTTAACATATTCATTATTTGTTGAAAATTATAAAAGTTTGCAACACGATGACTACTATGAGATCATGTATGCTTGTACGATGTTATTTCGTGTTCAAATCTCAAATACACCAAATTGCACTTTTAAAATTCCACACAATGAATATACAAACTGACGTCAATTCCACGATGCCAAATACTATCTAATAGACCAAATACAATTAGCTTTGCATGATCAACAAAAATATTGATGAGAGATTTAAAAAACTACAAAACGGATTGACAGACATTGAGACTGATTCTAAACATTAACATTTACATGACATTCTCGTCCTATAGCATTATGGAAATCATCAGACTTAAAAACAATTTAAGAGAATGACAATTATATTTAGCAGAATAGATTAAGTAATATATAACTTGATCACAATGTAGATAAAAACATCGAAAAAATCAGTAAAAGAGAACAGATCTTTCTTCGTGTTCCTTCAATCATCCCAAGAGTATCAATTTTGTATCTTTTTTAATTTGATATCACGCATTGTTCTAGTATTTTAGATTCTAAATCCTGTACTTTCTGTGACCTTAGTATATGTCTATAATGATTCGATTCGGTGTGCAGAGTGTATACTTTGTCGTCTGATTAACACTGTTCTGAAAGCAGTACAGAACCAATCGACATACTGAATTATTGTATGGGAACCTACAATAGTGATTTGGATTTGAAAAATGTATTAAAACAATTAAAAATTGTAATTTCTAAAAATTATGGTATCACAAACATACTCGTACGAGTACATTCTAATTATTCTATTAAATCAATACAAAACTTTGAATTCAATTATATTAATTTTAGATTATTCCAATTATTTGTATATTTTTTTTTTTTTAATAGTAAAATTAATAGAGCATAGTATAGTGCTGGAGGAAAAATTGAAAATATTTCATGTTTTCCAGCAAATTTTATATATGGAAAAGACAAATATAAACTATGAGTGTATATTGAACACATCGGGCAGTTGGTGTTTTTTTTCCTATATATGTCGTATGAATACATAATTTTCAAAACACATAAAATAATAGTAAATAAAGTTTAAAAAACAGGGAAAAAATAGAAAATCAATTAAAATAAAGCCTTGAAAGTTCATGCATGGAAAATGAAAATTTTATCCTACATAAGCTAATTTACATTTTGTATATATACTACCGCAGTACACTATAAGTTTAGACACTATTTATAGAATACAAGCACTAATTATTTAATATATATATATATATATACTCGATAGACATTTAAAATTCAAATTAATACCCCTGCTACATATTGTGCTAGAAATTTAGAATTTAATTTGAAGTTATTGAAAGTAAAATTAGATAAATGTCATAAACATGAACTAAACCTTGTTGATCAAACCGTAATTCTTCTAACTGTAGAATATCACAGAAAGACCTTGTCACATTGAGGTTTTGAGTACTGTGCCAGAAATCATGAACAATGCCATTTGAACATTTGATGATGACCCACAATTTTTAACTTCAGTTATTCTGTTTTAGGTCGACTACCATCTTAAGTTTGTTCAATCTACATTCACTTCCACCGCGGTACCACTTGTCACACTATATGTCAATTGATGGTGTGTGATCGTGACCAAAAAAAATAGAATCTCACCAACAAATTAAGATGCATGTAATAACACATAACTCTACTGAATTCATCAAATATTGAACCAATATTTATTTATTAACTGATATTTTATATAATATTTGAAATGGCAAATTATCTAAATGCCACCCTATACACTCTTGAGGCTTAAAACGAAATAAATCGTAGAGAAATTGATAACATTTTAAAAGTGAAGCAATACCATCACTAATTCCAATTATCGATGGTAGTAAACAAGAAAACGATATTAAAATGAGGAATCAAAGTTTAAGAATATCATTGAAATCTCAGCGGTAAGATAATATCAAAGACAAATAACAAATACATAGGTAAATGTAAGTACGTTCAATACTTCACCATGGTGACCGTCGACAACAATGACAATGGAGTGTGACTGGACGTGTTATTAAAAACTAATTCGCACAACTAAAACGCATATATTGCACAAACTTTATTTGATCAGATCACAGCACAACTTCTAGCTTACGAAAAGGAAGAACCATCGTCACGAAGCGGAGGTAAGTGAAAATTCTTGATGAAGACATTTCATAATGTGAAATGAATCGTTTTGTTTAACATTGTTATTATATACTTTTTATATTGACTCTTAGAGTGTACGCAGACAGAAAATAATTCATTTATGCAAGATTTTAATTTTTTAGTAACATATAAGAATTACCATATCGAAAATAACGAGTTAGCTAAAGACACCTTCTTTGCCAATTTAAATAAATCCATTTCATTTATCAAGTATAATATAATTTTCAGGCAGATTATACACAATAATATGAGCACTTAAATTTTTCGACAATATATTCATTATATGGAAAAGGATGTATGTTACTTTATTTAATATAGGATAAAATGAAGAATTTTAAATTATACATAAAGATACTTGTACATACATTGCTGTAAGTATATCCATCTTTAAAGTAAAAGCTCCAGAATAAATTAGGAAATGGAGTAGCATACTTTCTATTTAACATACGACAAGGTCTTTTGAAATTAATAATTAAATCTTCCTTTGAGTGCTATATATATATATTGTTAGCATAATATTATGTAACGTACTGTACTTGTACTATATATATATATATATATATATATATATAGCAATAAATTAATTATTATTAATGTCATTTAGAAATTAAGTAGAAATATGAAGATTTTGAAGTTCTATAACTTATTAATGGAGATAATATTATACAGAGCAGAGACTATTAGTAACTGTTTTGTAATCTATGGAATGAAAATGGAAATTTAGAGTAGCTGTCATTTTGGGTAAATATGAAAAGTTAATACACAGACCAATTGTCATTAGGTGATAGACCAGGTGGCTATTGTAGTGAGAACTTTAAGTCAGCCGTGACATTGGTTGCGGATCAGAAATCATTGTGATAATGCTTTAGGCAGTTCGAGAAACATTCTAAAAAATCGTATTCGATTAGTGAACGACACAATCATAATATATGATTATTATATACAGTAGTTCAGAATTGATGTGCAATCCGAAAAAATCGAGTTAGTAAGTTCGAAGTAATCCGTATTTTCGCGTAATGTATTGACCATGACTCCAGTTGACCTTTTACTGAATTAATAGGAATGATGCATGATATTGTCATTAACATTGATGTGAATCGAATTTTGTGTTTAGGGACAAGAGGTCACTAATAAAGAGTTAAAAAAAAAAGAGCAGAGCACAAAACGGTATTATGAGGCACAACAGCGTCAAATTAAAATGTATCATAAGTGACACGCCATTTAAAACGAGCTGATTTAAATGCCCTTTAAAATATTTTTTCCCCAAATTAGGATAAATATTTACCAGAGGAAGACAATTTTGAATAGCACTGCATGCGAAACTCAGTCAAAAGTATAAAAATTTTAACGAGCCAAAAACCCAATCTTTACCAAATAAACGTAAACTACTAGATTTTGGTAAAATAACTCAGAGACTGACCGGATTATAAATATGTACTAAAGTGGCACCAATAATGTTGCACATTTACGCAGATATAATGTCGTAATACCTTCAAGATTCTTAAGTATTCCATTAAGCGAATATAAATAGATTTCATGTTTTCATATTGTTTGCTTAATTTAGTTGATCGAATTCATATTTAGAATGGGCAATAATGTTGTTGCATGCGCTTCGAGCCCGAACATACGGTTTTCTCTAGGCAGCATCACATTTGTGTAGCCAATGTATGTTTTTTTCTAATCGCATCCATATATTTTTCATCGCATCGACTGAAGAAACTCTGACCATTTGACCCCTTAATAGAAATTCATCAAGTCATCCCAGTTTTTCCTGTCATAATGCAAAACATATCTTCGTGTTATGCTAACCGCAAATTCAAGTAGAAACAAACAACTTGTTCAAGAGAAAATTTATTTCAGCAAAATGTTTGGAGCATACAAGAAACTGAAAATTTATTATTTGTTTCTGCAGATAAATTTCAATCCACACAATATTCTGAAAATCAAATATATTTCAAAACGTACATCATATTAAGCATAGCAATAAATTGATGATTCACAAAATTGTTAGGCAGCTAGTAGTCTTCCCTCAAATTTACATACTAAATACAAGATCCTTTTGTTCATTTGATAAAAAATATGGAACGCATTTCGTATAGAAAATTCTATTTTATCAAAAAATAATGTTTCCAGCAAAAAAAAAAAGGATATTTTGATTGGCAACTATACATAGGTCCGCATAAAAATTAAATTTCATGCAAAAAAAAATTGCAATGCACGTAATTTATATGTAAAAGATATTGGCTACACGTACCTTCCATTCAAGTATAAAATGTTTAGATTTTAGACAAAATTTTGTTTCACCCTGTGGAAAATAAATTATAATATTTTCATAATCGCGTTTTAAACCGGGGGAAAAAGCATATAACTCATTAAAAATAATAACATAAATAACTATTTAAGTGGAAAATATTTGTGCATTAAATTGACCAACGGTCAGACACGTTCATCATCATCACCATTATCATCATCACAACCATTTTTTTCAATCCTGTTTCTGTTTAGTGGTTTTTTTTTGTTTTTTTTTGCCGATAGTTAAAAACCATTTACATCACGCATTTAATACTATAAATATGTAGATTTGTGTGGTAATCTTTCTCTACAATTTGAATATTATTATTCATTTATTACAAGTTATATCCTTCCATAATGATCCCTTTGACTAATTTACATCCTCGTTTTTTCTTTTTTATTTTTTGTTAAAATTACATCAAAGAAACTGAAGTGATGTAATCTTTTTATACGAGTGTATATAAATACCTTAACTTATATTTGGATGTGAAATTCATCAAATGTTAACCTCGTTAGTAAAACTGTACCAATATTTGAATTGCCAGCATATTTTGAATTAGTGCGACAGTAATTTTTTGTCAGCAAAATAAATTTGAAAACTAAAATAAAAACAAGATTTATAATAAAAGAAAACGGCAATTTATTATCATCATCATTAGGTCAATGTGAAATCCTTGGCGAAATCAACCTTCTACAACACACCAAAGGTGTTTAACTTAATATTAAAATTGACGTAGTAAGTTGCAAATGTAACTACATAAAGTCGAAATAAAATTGTAATGTTGTTCATTAATGGTATTATCTAATAAATTTGTGAAGGTGGACATGATTCTTTGCTGTTTTTTTTTTAATGCTAGCATATCATCTGAACACGTATAATACCTTGACGTTGTATTCATAATTAGCGATTAATTCATTAACTCTTAGCTGTATATCCGATCAAATCTGTATTGACGTTTCTCGTGAAATAATCGCGATTCAACAGATTTAGTTGCAAGCATATCATCTGTACTTGTATGGCTCGACGGCGCATAGGGTGACATTACGATGTTAATTTACCGTTTCAAATATGTATGTAACATCAAATGTAAACTCAAATAACTATAATTGAAATTTGCCAACTGGAAAATATAGGATCAATCATAATTATCCAGTTATATACATTTGAATATTTCAATAGAGTGATGCATAAATTCCCAGTTACCTTGTTTATTGATGAGTTGGTTTTTAAACCAGTCGACAAACATGACATTAACACAATCATTTAGTCTCGAGCATGCGTGATTACTGACATATACCGTTATCGAGTTACACCGCTTGGAGGCAAATATTGATCTCAATGATACTCGGTCACTCCATTTGTCACCAAGCATGGTGCCCTTCGCTTTTTTATTTTAAGACCCGCAATTGATGTAAATATCAATCTATGCATTCACAATGAGCTATTATATGTAACTAATGTATGTTAACAGATTTAGTTGCAAGCACCACAGCTAGCTCTGAGGTTAATGAAATTGTATGTTAGTTAATTAAACGGCCAATCGCAACCCTTTGGCGTCATATTTAAACTACAATTAATTGTTAATATCAAACTATGTGCATTCACGTTGATTACCACGTGTACTGCAAGTACTAATGTATGCTATTACTAATAATATATGGGATACTGCAGCATTTCTAAGCGGAAGATTGACACGTAACAATGAATTTTATGTATAGTAATATGAAAGGAATCCTGATTTGCGCCTTATGTTTTCTTGTGTGAATATGTGTCTAGATGATGATAATGATGAATTTTTTTATATTTTCCCCCAATAAATAGCGTTGTACTATGTACATATTACAATTTATACTATCACAGTGAGAAGTGCATACACCAATTTCATAAAATGCTTCCCATTTGGTCAATATAATGCTCAAATGAAACCATAAAATATAGATATTTGAAATGATGTACATAATATCATAAGCTGTTTGGTTTTCATGAGAATATTTTAGTTCATATCCATTGAGAGGTACAGGTTTTGACTGTTCCATAATATTGTTCAATGTAAATTGGTGACCTTGTATTAGGGAACCTAATAAGCGAAATCTAAATTCAATTGTTATTATATGGTTCTATATAAAGAAACTATACATTTCTATAAAACGGAATCACTTAATGACATAGCGTATAAATAATACTCACAATAATGTATTAGTGATCCTGAAATGAAACGACGTACAAATTCCTTTAATGCATTTATAACAACAAAAACTTAATTGCTATTATAATTTATATTCAATTTTGAATAATTTGTTTCATATTAATGTTGAACAATATTTAAAATACACTTTTTTATATAATTAAATAAAATATAATAAAAATTGAAATAAAATAAAAGGACGTTACTGTTTGCTGCTTCAAGTCAAGTTTTCAAATTGGTAAAGTCATAAATCTAGTACATTTAGTAATGCACAAACGATGCCCAACAAACATTTTAGTAAATTGTACGAAGAATGAATTTCATAATTTAAAAAAAACAAAATCGCAGTTTTTGAATCGACAATTTAACGTATTTTCTGCATCGTATTATCACTACGAATATAGTACGTTTGTTATGATACGAATGGAGTATAGTGTCGCCCTTAAACAATTAATATTATTATTAAAGGATATTTAAACTTAAAAATTCACAAATTAAATATAAATATTATAGGTTAGAACGGAAAATATTTTTTTAGCATGGCTTATTCTGTATCTTATTATTTTAGTATTGAATTCTAGTACATAATTTTTGTCAGCTCTCAAATTGTAAAAACTGTCGAGTCAGTCATTATGTAAATAAAAATATGTTTGTTTTTTTGTTTGTTTTACTTTTAATTAATTTAAGAATTTAATATAAATTTATTGTGCATTATATAAAATAACTACATTTTAGTGATAATTATTAGTGATTGGATAAAAATATAAAAATGTTGTGTAGAAAATGCATGAAACATTTTAACAACGCATTAAAATATTGTCGCCTGTTATGGCGCCAACGACGACAATGCACACATTTGATTTTGAATCGGTGCAACCACTTTTGGCTTTGGTTTATTTCAAATGTAGATTATAAATTCATTTCAGCATTGTCACGATATCGGTCACTTTGGCTATTCTTTAAATATTACCGGGTTTATTTGGTGGATTTGCTTTTAATTGTATTAAGAATATTCGGGTGTTTCGTTTACACTCAGTTGTCTATGTTTTAAAATAAAAAATTCCGAGGCGCTTTCACAATAGTTAAGTTGCCTGCACCTAGTGAAGAAAATTT
>JANSTX010046796.1:0-12100 GCA_027564355.1 Penthetria funebris | reverse complement strand
TGTATATATTCATTAATAGGTTTTTTTCTATTCCTTAGAAAGTTCCAAATTTTCTTTTGTCCACCATACAAATCACGATCCATGTCTTTACTACAACGGTTCCAATATTCTTTTCTAATTAGAGCTATTTATTTTTATTTATTAAGAAAAATAATTTTTGGTTATACGGTCAATATGACATTGTATTCAAGTTGTTTGTCGATTCCAACATTCACCATCTAATAAAAATTATAAGCTCACTGTAATGTTACCATATAATGATTATGGTCCTGAGTATCAATTAATATGAAAAAAAGGAATAAAAATCTATATGTTCTTGTACGTATGCACATGTTTCTAATTGTATGTTATATCATAAGGAAAAAACCCATTGAGTATCAATGAAGGAATAAAAAAAAAAAGCCCACCACAGCATGATATCAGATTTAGATGTAAATAAGTATAAATAAATATTAAACATTGTAATAACATTGAATATAATAATAATAATACCAAACAAATAATGAGTATGTGTATATGATGAACGTATGCACATATGTGATGTTAGTTTTTATATATATTGGAAACAAATAAAATTGTCATGCTGTGATAAAAACTGCAATTTTCGAAAGATTAAAATTTTTTGATTATGCTGTACATATATATGAATAAATGACAGGTTTTATTGACAGAAATGAGTACAAATTTTATACAATTATTTTATATGTAAACATAATATTATTGACATACAACAATGGATATTGTCTAGATTATGTTGAATTTTATGAAAATATTTATAAATTATATACAAAATACATACTGCGGCTTCGTTTAAACACTATATATGTTCTGTCATTGTTAGTCATTGTAATTGGTTCTAAATTCATAAATAACACGTATACATAGTTCGATAGCTTGAAAAAACTTTGTTCATCTTGATATTTAACCTGTGATATTAACAATTATTAAACTTAAAATCTCGAAATTATCACGATACTAAATTGAACAAATTTTACAATTTATTCACAAAACCTTCATTTCTGTTAATCCCATATATAATTTTTCTTTTAATTTTAATATGTACTTAATATATTAAATATATAATAATATACTAAATAACGAACTCTTTTTATTTATTTAATTAATTTAATGAGGGTCATTTGTTTTCCTACATAACATCTTGCCTCCTTTACCACAGTACTTACTGCGAGAACACAAAATAATAATTGTTCATTGAAATTAGAAACCATAAAAATAAATTATGCAATTTTAAAACAAAATAAAAAAAAAAACAGAAAACTAGTAACAAACGTATTTATGAGTACCCAATCACCCTAAATAACAAATAAAAAAGAAAAAAATCAAAGTTATATACACACAATTATTTTGTTAAAACAAGAAACATAACATCCCATGTGTATTTATTATATTCCATCATTAAAACATACTTTAAGGGTTGAAATTTGAGTGAATGTCTTTTTATAAAAATCTAACTTAGTTATTATATTGGTCGCGTAGGGATTGTAAATAAAATAAGTAATATTTTATATTATTTGCTTTCAACATAATAAAAATATCCACATATGCATTTATACGATGAAGAGGGACCCATAAAAAATAATAAATAAATTAATCAAATTACAAATAGTATCGAATTTCAGTACATTATCGAGAATCGAATCCCCATACAATTGTTATGTGCAATCAATTTTAGCAGAATATGAAATTGCCAGAATAAATATTATTATTTGTTAAATATCATTTTTTTTAAATTTTTAAAAAAATGTGCTTAACAATAAGATAAGGTTACAAGTATATATATACACACTTTACATTGTACTGATCGTAGTTTTAAAAAATTTACAAAGTCAAAATTATGTATCTTATTTTGTTATTGCACCGATCATCATTATCATCATCATCTTAACCTTTACTGGGTACTTATAGCGGTCAGAATTACTCTCTCACTGAATAATTATGATTGATATTTTATGATTATATTTCCCAGTTGTCAAATTTCAATTATAGTTATTTGAGTTTATATTTGATATTACATGCATATTTCAAATGGTAAATTAACATCGAAATGCTGTGTTCTATCCGCCCTCGAGGTGTAAATGTTTTGATGATATGTAATTTGTATAGTTTATAGTTCCTGAGTTAAATTATCATAATGAGATTTTATCAGGATGTAAAATGTTTTTCATTCCACCACATTATTATCACTATAAAATTGGTTTTCACAATGAATGTTGATTATATTAATGATCATCATTTCATTAATTATCATAATTAAACTGTTCGACTATATGCAGTTTTTCAAATGATATGACACATTGCATGTCATATAGGATGCATACAAAAAGATAAAATTAACTATTATTTACTGTACTCTGTTACCAGATACAATGCTTTATTGTCTATAAAAAAAATCACAGCTCTAATAAATTCATTTCTTCTTGCATCATTTAGGGCATTTTGGTGAAATTTATTAATACATTTTTTTTTTTATATTCTTATAATATGTTTACACCAACAAACCGCATTTTATTATATTAAATAAAACCTCAAATTTCAAACAATATTTACTATCTTTATACTAGTATACCATTTTAAATGCATATATCCCTAAATAAATTGTTTGTATGTCCATTAAGTTAAATTAGAAAAATGTACGGGTAGCACAATGTACATACACAGACATTGAGTACAAGTTATGATGGCCATGGATGACCTTCCTTAGAATTTTTATTATATTATGAAACCATAACCAGTAGTAATTGTATTCATTATATTAAATTTTTAAATGGATAATAATGCACTGAAGGGTCAAAATATGTGAATTAAATATATTAATATCATTAAAAAAAAAAAAACAGAAAAAATGTTTTATTAATAAAATATAATTATTATGTGTATGGTAAGGGAGAATTTTTTTATTGAATATATTTTTTTTTATTAAAACTTTTCAATTGGTAAAGATCACTTTAAGTAATTTCTGTAATAAATGTATTCCTAAAATTGCCGAAAAACACATATTTGTATCCATGATTGCGCATAGTCTTGTGATCATTGACAGTACTCGAATTCATCGAATCGGCAATTTTTTTTACTTTACCACTAATATTTTTAAAAAGATTATTAATTTATTTTGCATAATTTTCGTTTTCGTTGTTTCGAAAAGCTATTATTTTCAATTACATATAAATTCCTTCACCGTATCGAATTTTCATTATGGAATCTAGATGGACACCATTTAGGTGCACTAAGTTTGTTCCGCATTATAGTCAATATTTCGTGTTTTTTTAAATGGTACTGAGTCGACTTTGACGATCTATAACTCGCACAACGGTAGAACATAGAATTTTCTTTTATACATCAATAATTATAGGAATGTAGGTTAGGAGAAAAAGGTTTTCTGGAATTTGGAAACTTTTGTTTGGAAATCCGGAAAACTTATATTTTAAATATTTACAAAATTGTCTAATTTTCAAATTAGTGAATCTCATAGATATATTAAAACTGTTATTTCTTTTATATTTTTACAATATAAACTGATATATTTCCTATCTAGAACAATAAAGAAAATTTCGGAGATTGTAGATTTTCTATTTTAAAATTAGATTTTAAAGTGACTCTGAAAATCACTTTTACTATTTTTCCCATTTATTACCGGAAAAAAAAACAAGCTAAATTTTTATGTATGAATACTTTTAAGTCGACATTATTTTTTATTTACTAGTTTTATTCACCACATAATTTTTATTCACACTTTTCACTTCTTTATACTTTTAATTTGTAATTTCCATCATGTAAATTACACTTTTTATTTGTAATGTAATTTTTTATCTTCACACATTGTATATGATTTTTAATCATACTTTTTAAGCTGCATTAGAATATATTTAATATTTTTATTGAAATTTTACTACCCCATATGTCTTAATGATTATGGTAATGATGATGATGGTACTTATGAAATTCATAATATTTGGCAATATAGACATTTTCACCAACTCTTTGCAAATTAATAAATATGTATATAATAATTTTTCTTTGTATTAAGTGCATAGAGTCTGTTTTATCTGTAATTAAATTTACAAATGCAAATCACTGTTGCACATAAATGTTCAACGGCAATTAAATTCTTGCGTACATTTTAATTCTTGTGCAAATTATTTACATTTTATACCCGTAATAATAAAAATAATGAAAATTTCAATAAAAGTAAATAGGTTTTTTTTTTTTGAAAAAATACATAATATTTTAACAACAAATTTTCTCAATATCTTTATTTTTTTTTATTGATGCAATAAACTGTTTTTTTAAAAAAAAATTTAAACTTTTATCTTCATCATCTGCTACATCTTTGTGTTATATTTTCCATCATTTTGTTGATAAATAAATTGTTGATACAAAGCATACCTACCCGATGATATTCTACTTTGTATACGTTTATATTGTTATATCTATTCAAAACATTTATAAAAATATTAATAGTAATCATAACTAAATATGCAAGAGGATATATATATATATATCTATTACTAGAAGGTAATAAAATCTCACTGTTTAGCTAAACTAATAAAACCATAAACATTTTTTGTGCCTTCTTCTATAAAGCAGAAGAAACTTATATTTTATACTCGTATGTGTTACATATTAAATATTTTTGTGGCTTTTTTAACAAATTAATTCGTAAAAAATGTATTTATATATGTTTTATTAAAGTAATAAAATTTTTATATTTATGGCATTTAACCAAATGAAAAACGAAGAAGAAAACACCAATTTTTTTTATTTTTTTTTTTCTTCTTATTGACATAAATGTTTGATTTAATTTAACAGCCTATTTATTCTGCTTTTCTAAATATTTAACTATCAATAAATAAGGAAATATAATAAATATATTATATTTGTGAACTATGAACCATTTCTATATAGATATTAAAATTTTGTTAAATTTTATGCATTTATTTCTATTAAATTACGCATGAAAAATATTTAAATTTTTTATTATATGACACAAAATTGTTTAGGGTTCAAAGAAAAATGTCCTGTTTTATTAACAATAAAAGAAAATGAGTCGTTAAATATTATTTTCATACAATAAACATTTTATTGAACTTAAAATGCAGTATAATATCTTTTAAATTATAGACATTTAAATTCCTTCAATTATATTAATAAAATATTTAATCATATAAAATTGATATTTTGTTGTGAAAACACAACACAGTATGGCTACAATAATCGATAAGGTCCAATTTAATTTCAATTGAATTTGTCAAAATTATATGAAAAAAAATGTTAATTAATAAGATTAGTTTTTTAAATATGTTACACCACTAGTAATGCCATTGGTTAGCATATGTTGAATTTATAATTGATAATTAAGCAATTGGTGTTTGTTTCGATGGAAAAATGTTATACAATACTCTGATATAATTTACAAACTAATTTGCATGTACGTTATTTTGATAATATAAATATTATGATAAATTTAATCTAGACAATGTCACGGTGTAATTCAATATTCAGTTTTAATCGCACACAATATATTTGCCGATAAACCATATCTTCAACCTTTTGAAATGTCAATAATATAAAGATGTATTTTATCAGTAAAATATAGAATATGCTGATGACATACAACAACTTTTTTTCAATTCAGTTTTACATAAATTTATTAAAAAGCGCGAAACTTAAAATATAAGACAATAATCGATTCGACTTAATTAAGACGCATTTGAAAATTCTCAGAAAGTGGAAATTGTATAAGCAAAATAAAGTGAAAAAAATTAACAAATTAGATTAGTCAAATGTCTGCATTAATTCAATATGTCTGAAACTCAGTTATATGTGTTTTCATAGATTGAATAAAAATCAAATCAACGTATTCTTATTCAAAGTATACCAAAGAATATATTTAGAATTTCAAACACATTAAATTATACAAATGAAAATGCATGAATTTGATCAGATTCATGATTAATATTTCACAAATTTGCTTGTTTTCATATAATGTATTTTATATTCGCTGGTATGGCATTTACAAAAAATTTATTCAGATCTCGGAAACATCCTGAGACAATAAGATAAGCATCCTATAAAAACTACATAATTGAAAATGTATTTATTTATTTTTTTTTTTTTGGTTTATTAATTTTGATTTATGAAAAATTATCGTAATTATCTAATATTTTAGTAGTTCTCATTTCTAATTCGTTTATTTAAATTGAATCATTGTCCCGAATACATAATTAATAAATTTAAATAATTAATTTATTAATCTATTGCCAATTATGTACTTTTACTAAACGTTCTTTACAATTTTTAAAACATGCATGAAATTCGCAATTTAATTTCAATTTTTTTTTTTATGACTGAAATTATTACAAATAATCTATGAATCTATTGAAACTAATTTTTATTTTTTTAGACAGTTGTTGTAATTTAGCATTTTGTAAAATTAGAAACGTAAAATCAAATACCGAGAATCAAAAAATGCATATGGATATGCATTTCATAAGGACAAAAAACCGTAGCAGAAAAATAAATATTTAGTTTCGCTGTTGGTATACATTACAGCTCATGATTGGACATTACTACCAAAAATATTTAATAAAGTTTTCATACTTTTTTAGTTAAAATTGCAAAAGGCGATACAAATTTCTTTTATTTATTTGTTTTTTGTATGTTTTTTTTTTTTTCTTTTTATGGAAATACTTGTAGGAAGAATCTCTGTGACACATTCATTATATAAATTCGTCATAGACCTTTTGCATGAATTGATTTTTTTTTTTTTTTTTTATTTTATCATCCTTTGGTGTATTTTGTTCAATGCTAAAATGAATATTTTTTTTTTCTGTTCAAATCAGTGAAAAATAAAAAAATGTTTAAAATTGAATAAAAAAAAAAAATAGAAAAAAGAGGAGTCAAAAATTAAAGAGATCATTTTAATATAATTAGTGTGACGAACGGTTGCATTTTCAGTCATGATTATCACATCAAGTGTAGAAAGGTTATAGGAAAATGTTCTCATCTTTTATAAATTATCAATAGAAAGGAATGGAAAAAATTTAAATGAATATATACCGAATTGAAGTCTAGGAGGTCCTTTTTCGCTTGACATGGTCAATGCAGATAAGGATTTTTTTTTTTTTTTTTTTAAATATAATAGTTAGAATGTCGTCGGTATTTTTTGTTTTAAATTGAGTTTTATCAGATAAATACGTTCAACTTAAGGATGATTATTTGATTTGTTATAGTAATTAAGGGTGTATATTAGGGTAATAAAATTTTGTATACATTTTTATGGAAATGATAATATGAATTGTGAATTCATGAAAGTGCTTTTTCTGTATATAATATATACGTGGTAATCGATTGGAAATGTTTGAAATTTGCGTTATACTCTTTACTTACTGTATTCAAATAACAAAAAATTACTTACTGTTTAGCAAAATTGTACTCAAGCCACATGACTGAATTTTTAAATATATTCATGAAATAATGAATTTAATTTATTGATGCTTTTATGCCATTCATCTTTATACATATTTATTTATAATTTTAATTAATTACTAATATCTACTCGAAATAGCTAACTTTTTGCTACTGATAAACGGCAAATTCTTTTTTTATACATCAAGTAGCAATTATAGTAGATTACGACAAATGAAAATTATGTTCGAGTATGTTTAGGTTGTCAGTTTTATATGTTATGATTAATAACTTTTATATTATGACCAAATATATTCAATTTATTGCATCATTATTAAATTTATAATATAAAACTTCGAGTATATAAACAGTTTTTGATCATTAAAATAGTAAACGATCAAATTTGATTTATTTCTAGTACTTATTTACTATTTTAACATCAAATTATTTAAGTCAACATTTTCGTATGTTGTTGATTTAGCTGTAAATTCTAACAAATATAATGAAAATCGTCCTGACATTGACATTAAATTCAATAAAATATCTAGAATAAGAAAATATATTTTATTTGTAGATAGGTTGAACGACGTTTGATGAGTGTGTTAGGTTTCCGATTTAATCAAATATTGACTAAATTAAATTTAGTTGTGATTTTGACACGTTTATACACTGTGAAGAATTTTTTATGCAAATTTTATAGAAATAACCAATCGTAAAATGAAATTTAGGCCACATTGATATTTATTGATTTTATAGAATATTAAAAATTACATTGAGCCACCCAGTACAGGAAATCCAACTGAATGATTACTAGAAAAATGTATTTCAGAAATTGTGCTACTAATTGTGATATTTACCAATAATAAAAATTTAAAATTGTTATGTTACTAGTATTCATGTCTAGCGGAATAGCGGACAATTTGTTATAAATGTTGTATGATTAAATTTGTTAGAAGTTTAATTAAATATATTATACTAATTATTGTATGTAATTTTATCTTTGATTTTTATAAGCAAATTACGTTTCTATAAATTTTAGACGAGCATATAGAGAAATGTGCAACTTTCACGCAGAGGATAATTGCTTCTGAAAATAGTTTTAATTCTATTAAAAACATTTAACTCATTTGATGACTGTGCCATCAGTTTAAAATTGGGTTGCATTCAATGTTTTGCTGACTATTTAATTACTATGAGTAAAATTATAAATGTATGAAGGTTGAACTATAAATCCGCATCTATATCATGTCTGCCTGCTTTATGGAATAAAACTCGTGTTATTTACACCTTTTATTATAATTATTTTAATTGTCATAGACTCAAAAATGTTTATAATAGGTATAAAATTAAACTAATTGATATTGATGTTTATCTCATAAATTTCTGTTGCACAATTGTTGAAGTAATCAGCTTATATACAAGTCACTATTTGTGTATCATAACATCAATTACTCAATTAGCTAATATTTTTCATATAATATTTTATATTTACAAGATTTTCTATTATTTCTCATATTTATAACTTTCGGTAAAAAATAAAATAAAATAATAACAAGTCTTAAAATATCAAAGGAAATACTTTACATTGCCGTCATCTATGAATTTTATTGTGTTTATTATTATTAATAATAAAAATATATTAATATTTATAATACAAATAATATTGTTAAAAATTATAGAAAAAAATTCAAAACTTATTTATGAATCGTAAAAAAAAAGAAAATCAATTTATTTTATATGACATTTCAAATTAATATAAAGAAGATTTTGCCGAAAGAAACATCTTAATCCATATATTTGTAAAAAAATCAGCAAAAATCATATACTAATAACCTGTCGGCGAAAAAAAAACGTATATTTAAGGAAGAAAAACTTTTTTTTTTTTTAAAACTATACTCAAATAATATTATTATATGAAAAGATTTACACCTTTAGTAATGGTCGATAAATGCTCACATAAATACTATATTTCTTTTCTTTGTTTTCTATATATTTTAAGACTCCGAGGGATCATTCCTGAGGCACCTTGCATTTACCATTTTTATATATACATTTATTTATGGCAGCTTAATGTTGTAATGTGCGCTTTTTTTTGTCCAAAAATTAATTGCCAGTATACTTTTTTAATATTTCAATTAGCGGCTTCATTTAGTTTTAATAGATTATCAAATTTTGAGTGTGCCAAAAATATGAATTTATATGTTATATTTATATATTTTATGTATATCATCTTATCTCGACCATTACACCTTATGTTTTAACAGGACGAAACTGAGATATTAAATAGTCGTTTCTAATATGATTGTTCTATCAAATGTATAAATTGCGGTTTTCGATGATCTGGACAATTCAGTATATAGCAGTGAGAGTGAGGTGTCTAGTTTGTAGGTGATATATGCATCACATAGTCGACAAACTTCACGCCATATATACTATTTTTAGTCTCAATTTCACACCAAAGGAATTAACTACATTTAGACTACGTTTAGATGAGTAACCTATAGATGAAAATAATGAGTTTTATTATATGCTAAAAGTTATGATAAATGACACTATAATTTAATAGTCGCACCTGCAATTAAAAATATTTAATTCGCATTTAAGTACCTTTTATATGCTTTTGGTCATATATCTAAAATTCAAATAGTATATAATTTTATCATCGATTTTTGCAATTAATAATTCAGTAATTTAATCTAAATTCGCAAAATATCGATTTGGTTTGTGTATAGAGTGTTGTGCTTTTTATTATAGCTAATAACAAATGTGTGTTATTTCACATCCTATCGTATTCAACCCTTTAGATTAATAATGGTCACCGTTTTTTTTTTTTCAAATAGTTTTTATTTCTATAAATATAAATTAGATTTCGAACACAAATCTAATTATAATTTACTACGAAAAAAATTAATGATCCTCGTAATAGTTTGAAGATTTTCTTAAGGTTTTAATTACAGGTACTTTGAATGTATCGAAGTATGGACGATTAGTTTCATATTTTTAATAAAATTGTTTTGCAATTTATTTTTTTTAATAACTTTATAGCTATTAGACGTTCTTGGACTTACTCTGACCTATGTACTTGGTATATTTAAGATAATATGGTTATTATGGAAAATAACACGATATTCCATTAGTAATGTGATTATAAATATTCGAAAACATTTTACACTATGCTGAATATTTACAATGTACTTTGAAATAAATTACTTATGTATAATTGAAGGAAAGAGTCTAAGGCTAAAATGCAGTTATTATTGTACATATTTCTAGATTTGTTTAAGAGTATTCAGCATATATTTACTAGAAATGCGACACATTTAACTGCATTTACATATTAAAAATTGTTTTAAATCAGATGTGAAGTATATATGTCCTCAAATTATATTATATTTCGAAAGACCATCGCAAAATTCGCTTCTCGGTTGTGTGTAATTTTTGTATATTTTTCTTTTACCAATATATCATTGCCATCATTTACTCCACTACTTTACTACAACTACTTTACTTTCCTATTTATTTATTTTTTTTTGTGGCATTTTTTGCATTAAACTGCGAATAACGATCTCCACTTATTCTATTCGTCAAATTATCTGATGTTGTACATCGTAATCGATTTTAGCACTTATTGCATGATTATAATAATCTCAAGAATTTAAATTAGTCAACAACGTATAGTTGCTGTCCGATATGATCGTTTTTTTGCAGAGTAATCGTTGGATTGTCATTAATTTGAAAATAGATGTATTCATGTGATTATACTATTGCAATTTTTGCAAACAATTTTAAAGATATTCATTTCAACGAATTTCTATATACTTATAGCCACTATTTTGATTTTAAATCCACAATAATAGCATTTAGTTTTATCTAGATTAGTAATATCTTTCTATTATTGTATTTTTCTGTTTAATTTTAAACGTCTATGTAACTTATCTCATGCGATTTATAATTGTAATATACTTAAAGGTATCAATATCGTTGTATTATATACCATTTTAGAAGAAAATAAATAAATACTATTTTGAAAATATAGTCATTTTCTATTTAAGATTCAATTTTGGCATAGCCTGAGATAAAAAATTAAAATAAATTGTAAATAAGTTTTTAACAAAATGGATTTGCATTATCGTATATACGAGTATATATAAGTTGTCTTGAAATATTATTATAACAATTCCCAAATTCTCTTCAGAAATTAAATCCTAGAAATGTATAACACGATTATTTTACCAAATGTCAACCTGAAAGGTATTAAATACTTTCAAGTATAAAGCGGTATTTATATAATAATATAAGAAATGGGACAACAATATAATGATTTTCTTAAATACTTAATCTCCTTTTGCAAATTATAACATTTTGTTTGCTTTTCATCATATTTAGAAAATTTAAAGAAAATATTTTATGTAAAATAAGAACTTTACAGTACATCCAAGGAAAAAAAAAAATAATTTGTATTATTGGTTCTTTATTTAGCACTTTCGGTTATCGCTTTATACCCAACCAAAAAATGGAATCTTTTTGAAATTAAACTTTCGGATCAGTAAATAATATGATAATACCGCCATGTATCTAGATAATACTATTGGTTTTTGTCTTTTTTTTTTTTTTTTTTTTTTTTTTTTTTTTTTTTTTTTTTTTTTTTTTTTTTTTTTTTTTTTTTTTTTTTTTT
>JANSTX010046774.1:0-12101 GCA_027564355.1 Penthetria funebris | reverse complement strand
TTTTCATTCATCAAAATTTATTTAAAGTTAAATTTAACTTACCACAAATGATGGCCAATTCATTGCCATATTTACCCCATGATTATTTGACCACCATTTAAGATCTTTATGATAATCAGAATTATTAATTGTATGATAAAATTCTTCATATATCTGAGGTAATCTATATATATATATATATATATAAATATATTATCAATTATTAATATTAATCAATTAATTTAAATAAACAAAAAAAAAATTACATACGTTGGATCTTGTGATATATTTAAACTTTTGTGTATTGAAAATAAAACCTCTTTAAAAAATTTTAATCGGGTTTCTTCCATTTCTTGGCACTTTATGAATACTGAAGTCATATCTTCCATATATATTGGATTATATTTATTTATTTCGGCTAATGATTGTTCATATTTTTCTCTACATTTTTGAACTTCATCTTTTGTCTTTTGTACACGATCTTGCATTTTTTTAATCTATAAATTATTTAAAATATTAATTTATCATATAAACTCCTAAATCACAGCATTAAAAAAAAAAGTATTGCCTTGCAATTCTTATTCCATGTTTGAAAATTTTAAAATAATAAGTACTCTGAAGAAGTGAACAAATAGACAAATAGAGTCGCAGAAATTACAATTTTTAAAATGTTCGCTAGAAAATTAGTGTATTAAGCAACCTCTAAAACGATGGTATGAAAGCTGAACGTTCACTTCCTCAAGACTAGGATAATTTGTAGATGAATACAGGTCGATGACCCAAGAAAGAGAATAATATATTAATATGTACATGTACTGTTGAAATTACAATAATTATTTTATTCACATCAAATATTACTGATTTGTGAATTCGATACGGTAATGACACATCAAACCAAAATCACGATTAAGTTATAATCGTATAATACGGTCTCTGCAATTGACAGCTCAGAAATTAAAATTAATATAGAAAATTGCTATATCATTTATTACAAACTATGTGATTATATTCAGATTTGATTATTATTAAGTGCAAATATTTAATTTCATTTATATACTCCTCTGTCAATCGTTGTCATATATATATCAGTTAAATACATATAATTAATTTACAGTAACTTCTTCTTTATCTATAGTAAACTATAGTAAAGTAAACATTTTAATAGTAAATATTGCGTAGGTTCTTTAAATATAGTATCTTTTTTAAATAAGAAATATTTATCAGTATATAATATATTCTAAAAACCTATACTTGCAACTATAAATTCCTTATTAATAATCATCAAGCATTTATACGAGCATAGCAAATATTACGCAAACAATAACACAAAATTATCTATTTATTGATCAACGGAAAAAAATGATATTAGGACACAAGTCACACTGCATTTCTCGTAAATTATCAATATTCAGTGAATGAGATACAAAAATGTTCTTATTAATAAATGAATTTTTTATTTAATTTATTATATCAAATTATACTAACTTTGGACAATGTAGGTATAGACAAATAAATATTATCAATACAAAAAAAAAAAAAACAGCAAAAAACAATGTATTTGATAAGTCTTCAAATGTACAATTTATGTTAATTAACAAATCAATTAACAATAATTTGTTATTTGGAATATTATTCAGGTTAAGGTTGAATTTGTATAGGAAAGAAAATAAAATTTGAAGAAATTCAAATTAATCATGATCACAGATGACAAATGGAATGATCGACTAACATTTAGGTAACTACTCAACCCATCTTTACGTCCAAGTGATTATTTCACATCAGTAACTCGATCACAATTCTTAATTACATAATATTTTTAGTTAAAATACAAAATTTACACTTTATGGTTTATAAATATTTATGTATGACAATGCACCATTGCCTAAAAGGTGCTAATAGTACATAAGTTTAACTTATGATAATTGTGTTTTTATTTTTATTCCAATTTAAATTGAGAGTGCTTTTTTACTGCTAAAAAGGATTTAAAAAAAAACCCATTGTAGTAAACTTAGGACTATGTGAACAATTGGAATAGGAAAAGGAAAAAGAAGTAAAGTGAATCGAAACATGTTACAATTCATGAACTGTGGATATATATAGACTCGGTGCGAGCAGTGTATATGTAGTCTACACATACTCATTTGGAGAGAAAGTACCTGCCAGTGTTTAATTATTTATTGGCATACGCCAGCATTGATTTATGTTTTCCTGGTACTTATTTTATAATTTTGAAGATTCTAGTGCAAACTATTAAAAAAATTGCTAATTGCTTATTTTAATAATTCAAATTCAGACGACTCGTTGCAAGCAGTTCATAGTGTTATCTACTCGTATATATTCCAGTGTCCAATCAAAATAATTATAGTGAAAGTATTGTTTCCAACACCTAAAGCTAATACCAGTATTCTGTAACATTTATAGTTATATAAATAATATATTCAACTTCCCTATAGCGTAACAGTCAACTATCTGAATGAATTTAATTTTTTTTTTTTTTTTTGAAATCCTACCTGATCTGGTGACAATGAACTATCTGCATTTGCATTTCTTTCTTGATTTGTAGCCGATTTTTCAGTCTTACACGCTGCATGATAATCAGCTTTGGTCTTTTCAACTTTTGCTAAATGTTTTCCCCATGGTTTTTGAGCCTTTTTGAATAGATCTTCCATTTCTTTACGTTCTTTAAAATGCATCATAGTCTGTTGTTGTTGATATTGAGTAAAATAAAAAAACACAATATTTGATATTATTTGGTAAAAAAAAGAAATTAATAAATAAAAACGTATCAATAATTAAAATATTTGAAACAAACAATGCAACAGCGTGTCACCTTATGAAAATTGTCTTTTTGCCATGTTTTTATCTGTTGCATTTCACCGGCACAAAGATTTTCTTTTACTTTTAAATGTACATCCGATAGTCTCTCAGCTTCCGTTAGTATACCTTTCCAAGCTGCTTCCATTGTTCCATATTCGGGACCTGCACAAAATATATAAATATATATATAAGCAGGAAAAATTTGTATATGATTGAAGTTTCTAATTTAAAATAAGTAGTAAAAGAATTTCAACACAAGTATTCGTATTGTACTTAAACATTTGCAATTAAAAAATCAATAATATTTTTCTTAAGATCATCTTATTGTTCATTCATGTTAATAATAAATATGAAAATGAATAAACAGAATATGCATTTCAGTAATCAATAAAATATACAATAAATACATCTGACTCAATATAATCTACAATATGTTTAGGGTAATATTAATTATATAAAGACAATTTACATAAAAATGATCTAAGTGCAAATATTCATCATCGCTTTACAACATCATTTTTCTGAATCAATTAAGGCAAATATACTTGTGCAATTTGTGCAAAATTTATAATATGAAAGTATACGTCAGTTAAGAATAATAGCTACACTAGAATACATTATTGTCCATTTTTAAAAAAGAAATACAGGTACTTCAATTAATAAAAAAATAATGAATGAACTCACATATTGACTACCATCAATAGGAGAGAAGTTTTGAAACTATCACAACAAAATTAAATTTTATTAAAGTACACTCAATTACAATTGTAAATTATCTAATCCGAAACGTCCATATCTGATACGCTCAAGGATAAGCTTTAATGTATCAGAATATCAGAAAAACAAATTCGGACAGATCATTTGTGATTCAGTATAGTAAATGAAAGAATCATAATTGTTCCACCACAAAACCGCAAATACAGTCAATCAGTAATTAGACTTCGTAAGTTTTTAAGCGTATCCTATTTCATGCACTTTTACTTCCATTTATCTAGTTGTACTCTCAAATAATCGTTCTGGATTTTGGAGATCATTTCGGGTCTTAAATTCTAGCAATAGTTGTGTACCTTGGAACTACATGTAAACAAAGTCTAAACTTTGTCATTTCAAGGGGAACTTTCAGAAGAAAGTCTTTGCATTTTACTCCTTCATAAATATAATTTTGTTTTATTATTTTACGTAATAATGGAGATTAATTATACGAATTCTAGCTTGCCAACGAATTCGTTCTCATAGCTACTATTAAACCCATTATCCTCATGTCAGCTTTTAGATCTTGCTAATGGATATTGTTTAGCTTCAGTTTTTCTGTATACTTTTTCGGTCTTTTTCCACCTGTTCTGCATATATTATTACAGGAATGTTCGTCAGTATGCATATAAAGTTATTTGCTGTAGAGCTATAAGTCATCAGATTTCAGATCTTGTCGCCCGTTCATCTTCAACATTATCGATATGACAATTTGATACGAATTTCTTATCGAATATTTCGCCTATTTGGGATTGATTTTGTTTTTAAGTTCTTCATACAATAGCATAGGTGAAATCAGAATATAAAAAAAATAATAATTTAAATACATTCACATTAAATAATTAATTTCAGGATGTGCGAATGTTGAGTCAGATGACATAGGTTAAAAATAGTTTTAAATATATTCCATTCTTTATAGTTAATGATAGAATAATTCGAACAATAATATTACCGGATTTTAATTCAAAGAGATTGTATGGGTTAATGAATATTATGGTTTAAGCATTAAAATTATAAAGATAAAGAATCAAATTACAATACTTCGAAGCTAGTTTTAATATACAGAATTTATTTGTGGGTGGAATATGTATACGTGTGAAGGAAGAGAAAGATGCGTTTAATTATTATTTCAAAGGTCGGGAAAGCAAATAGCACCATGGTTAAATATTATATTGAACAATTAGTCTAGCATCCCATTTATTTAATATGTTAGAAATAATTTTGGATGTTCACATCAGGAGCGCATTTCAGTTCTCGACATATATATTGAAAAAATTGGTTTGCATACTATATTCAAAATTGCCTTTTACTGTCAGTATATGATTTATTTAATAGGTCCTCTTCATCACTTATATATCATTTTCTATAATATTTTATCCATTAACATGTACATATATATGATATATACGTTGTTATCCTGTATTATATAATTATATTTGATGTTCATAATACACTTAAAGATGTGCTTTCAATCTCTATTTTTGTCCTCTATAATTTATTCACATTACTTGCATAATAAAATTTGTATGACGAAGCTCTTTTTAAATATTTGATTTTTTCTAATTAAATTGTAAAAAAAAAAAATAGTAAAGAAAACATACAAATTTGATTTAAATATAAGAACGACATAATGCATAAGAATTAGAATCGTTATTATCGTATAGAATAGAATATTGTGTGGAATAATGTTAGTTAATATGGGGGCTATAATCGGAAAGTCTCTAGAAGAATATGACTAACTGTAATCTTCAAGCTTGTGCTGTTATTGCAAAAGCATAAACCTATACTATTATCGTTGTCTATTTGGTAATAGCTAAACATAAAATATATATTCAGTTACGAATTACTCGCATGGATTAGTCATGATTTTGTGAAAATTAGAATGATGAAGATTGTTCAAAAACAACATCGGCATCGAAAGCCATATAGTGAGTTATTGACTTTGCGTCAGCCGGTCACAGAAAACACAAAGAAGGGAGAAATGCAATTAATTATTTATTACTTATTTTAATAGAAATACGACATATTGGCTCAATTGACGAATGCTGACAGTAGTTTTGTGTAAACGAAAAATGCCACAAAAGTAAAGGCGATGGTGTATGAAATTACGAACAAAAATAACATAGTTCTGAATGATGAACCATTAAAAGGGACCATATACAGAAATTGCACACAGTCGACATGAGAATGTTAAGATGGTCATTCGAAGTAAAATAAGAATAGAATTGAAAACAACAATATTCGAGATAATAATCACCTAAAAAAAGATCAAATCGACTGAAAACTCACAATTAAGTTGTTTGGTTTTAACTATTCGTAATGATATGATGAGAAAATGTGATTTCTCAGAGAAGAGTTTTCTGAAGGACATATAAAGGTACATACATAAATATAATATTAAGTGTAATATTCGAAAACATATTGTATAATTTAGATATATAGACAAAAACTGAATGGATCTCTCCTCAGAATAAGGAAAAGGCCAAACTTATGAGCGTATCTGAGACAAATTAATTGAAGTCATTAATATTTCTGAGTCGTTCCTAATACACGTGTAACATCAAATTTCAAATACAAACTGCTCCATTTATGTAAATATTTTTTACAAATAGGCTTAAAATATTAAATAAAATAATAAAGTAGGTTAAAATACTATACTTATTTTAATGTTTTTAAAAATATATATAATATGTAATTTCTTTGATCATAAGTAAATATGGTGGATTGGTCTGTTTTTAAAACCTCTGCTTATATAATACGAGTTTATTTAACTAATAAATAAAAAATAGTATATTGGGAAGAATTGAATTCTTTTTAAGTATTTTTACAATATTACATCCACATTTTGCTTTACAGAAACATAAATCAATACATTGGAATTGTACGTTTTAATGGAAAAATAATTTTATAGTACAGTGTGTTACATGTTCAAGGAAACTAAGATGAAATCTATAAATAATATTAACTTATTCACATAATACGACACACATTAGAATTTCAATATATTCAAATTGAATGAATATAAGTAAATAATTGCATTAAAAATAACTTAAAATAAATGTAAATCATATTTTCTTCTGTGATTAGAAAAAAAAAAAGTTATATAAAAATTTGTTTAGCATAAACTTCTGATGCTATTAAAGTTGATGCAAAGTTTCCACACGGGATTTCGATCCATATCCGTACGTAGTTAAAATTTTTGCAAGAAATTTTAGTTTTCTGAGATCAAAAACGAGAATTGTTAGGAAAAGAAGGTCTGATAACATTATTCGGTGATAATACTATGATTTTTTCCGCAATTAATCATCTAGGAATAAGTTAACTGAAATGCTCACACTGATAGCGCAAATAAAAATGCAACTAAAGTCAAATAAGTGTGTAAATGTTAGATAGGGAAAACATGGATACAAAAGTTGAACATGATGAAATGAATGCATAAAATTATTAGACTCGTGAAAACATAATAACAGAAAATTCTAACAGCGTCTATATAGATAGCACATAATATTTTTCAATTACATACATTTATAGAAAATTGGAGAGGGTCAATTGTACAATTAGCCTAGTCAATACATGAACAAAGAAAACCCTTGAAGGGCCAGTCAGAAAGTGAGAAACACAGAGGTCATTATACTGGTACACCGATGTCTAAAACACTAAACCTTTCTATATCAGGTTACATTGAACAAACTCTTTATTTTCTATTTTCTATTGTATAGAACCCATTAAATATTTACTCTTTGAGAACTTTTAATAACTTGATTATTGCTACTGACTTGTTTTAAAATATTTAATCAAAAAATAACGATTTGTTAATTTTGAATGAAAAAAAAATGCTTTTGGGTATATACATATTTCTCCAACTTATACAAATTCTACGTAGATATTTTTACTGAATACTTTGATTCTGGTTTATGTTATTCTATACCAGAAAAAAAAAAAACTTTTCAATTTAAAAATTACGCTGTCAATAAGGTTATTTGATAAGCAGCTGACAAAAAAAAAAAAAACATTAAAAATTCATAATTCATACCTTTTTCAATTAATTCACCCCATTTTTTTGACCACGCTCGTAAACTTTTTGCGTATGTTTTTTCTATTTCAGCTCTGTCTTGTAAAAGTGTTTGTAAATCTGTACAAAGTCTGAAAAAAAAAAAAAAAAACAAAAAAGTTACAATTAATTATGAATTCATTATATCTTCATATATTATACTAAATAATTGATTAAACAATAAAAATAAATCAATCACAAACTTATACAAATTTCATTTAATCCTTGTGCTAGCCTGGTGTCCAAAAAATAAATGTGTACGTGTATTACTTTAAAGTTGAATATACTACACTCCAGATCTTTTTTGAGGCATAGTAAACCAAACTATACAATTTTGTTAATGAAAAATCGCATTGGGATAGTGATCAGCTGTGACTGGATAGTCCCTATAGAACGTATACTACCTAAATTATTATTATACATTAGCACATCTCAAGGGCATATGTATATGAAGATGATCAATTTCCTATTATAGAAGAATCTGAAGTACCAAATGGTCATTCTATTGGCATTTCAACTTAAACATAATAATATTTTCTATTACAAGTTTTTTAGTCTACGCTGCCATGAGCAGAATGTGTTTTTTTCTCTTTAATTAATACACATCCATACAAAAATTGAAATACTTGGTTTTTTTTTTATTTTAAATAAAATAATTTTCACTTACCGAAATCCATCCTCTATTCGTTTTGTGGTTCTTTTATAATTTCCCGGCTCCCAAAATGAATCACTACCAGCTTGCAGAAGCTGATCATCGCTATGATGTGACATTATTTATATCAATTGTTAAATAGTTATTGTTTAACAATAAGGTGCTAAACAAAAAATTGATGGACGTTGTCCTTCACCACCTTAGTAAAGGTGCGACACAATGCAAATATTAAACTGAAACAATCAGAAAAAAATAAAAGTTAAGACTCATAACAAATTCGAAATTAATTTGAACTTATCAACATAACATTTCCGACAACATAGATCGTCAACACTGCATAATAATGTAATATGATCAACATGTATTTATGCTATTAAATTATGCTATGTGAGACATTTACTCTGGATGTGATCATAAAAAATATTTCTAAAAAAAAAATTACAACAATGTTTTGGTGTGACATTTAACTTATTTGATAATATAATAAACGATTAAATCATAGATGCATGATGATGATCATGATCATGATTATGATGCAGATGAATTTAAAATTGCACTGATGACCTATATATTTAGTTGTTGCGTTTTTAACTTTTACAGCTATAATTAATTTTAAGCTTCAGTAATTTTAGAATAAATTATGTTTTTAAATTTCTTCTATATTTGATTTCCATCTAATTTAAATATTTATAGTTTGTTTTGGTATTGTTTCTATTTTATTATTGTGGTTTTTATTTTTTTTTTTGCTAATAGATTTCATTATGTAACATTATATATTGTTCTTCAATAATATTATAAATTTTAACTTAAAATAGGTATATATAGACATTGAAATTACTATAATTAACACTGTGTGGTACTACCATAAATACGATCATAGGATTTGTTAATTATGGCATGTGATAAAAATATTGGTCTTGATGTCTTGTTTTTCGATTTGATGTATAGACATCTCATCAACAAACAACTCTAGGTGTGGGGCTTTGTTGACTTAACACTCTACTGAAGTATTAACATTTTTAGCCGAAATACATGTTTTAATGTACACAGTAAACTAATGCAGTTTATCGGTGGACATTTGATGTTGCATGTATTTTGGAAACGATCAATTAACATCGTAGTTCCACAGGTTAATATCATGATAATAATTATATATAGAATTTACATAATATTCATCTTCATATTATTTCCTATACAATAATTTATAATTTATACATAATAACATCTATAATTTACATCAATATCAAGAAAAAATGTTAATAAACAAGTTATTACAATGAATTATAAAAATGTTTTTTTAACACCATATTCAGTATTTTAAAAATAAAAAATTATAAAAATAATTATTTATATACTTTAATCAAGCTTTGAGTATATTAAAGTGAAGGTTATATAATTTATGAATAACCTATTTAAAATTTATTAATCTAAAATTACATAAAAAATATATATAGACTTTTAATAATGAAGACTTTAATGAGAAGAATATTCAATCCTATATTTTATTGTCAATTCTATTAGATAACGATATTATATTATGGTCAATTTTAATTAATTCTTTCGTTGTTAGAGAAAGTTCCATAGTCCATGTCTATATGTAGCACCAGAAGGAAGATGTTTTAATTTGGTAATGATAACCGGTGAAATGGTGACTCTGTACAGACTATATTGAGATGTTTTTCAAACAATCGACAAACTCAACAGTATGACATCATCGTTTCAGTTTAGATCACAATCCATTAATGATATCGAAATCGATTTTCCAGTGATATCAACTAGAGGTAAAGAAGGGCTCAGTAATCTCGATGATAGTTCGGTATAATATACTGATTGTTATCTTAAGATTAATATTGAATATTCATATATATATTGTAAAAAAAAAGAATTGGAATTAGAATTACTATCATTTTAAAATACTGATCTCGTATATAGTAATTTTAGTACTAAGTATAATTAATTCCATTATAAATAGTGGCGAATAATCGTGAAGCAGAAAGCATAGCAAATTACTGGTATGCACATTAAAAATAACTTAAATATAAATCAAATATTTAAACCATTACGCGATTGCATAATTATATTACATATAATTTATATGTTTATATATGTACATATGAAGATAAAATTATTATGAAATATTTACTTATTTCACCTGTAATAAAGTACCTATACTTATTATAATATAGCCGCTAATATTTAATTATTGTTTAGTCGCAATATAACAACACCATGTATATAATAAATATGAACAGTTTATATAGTTATAATATAAACAATTAAGTAAAAATATTATGAGTACATGTAACAATTTATTAAAAACAATCTCACATTTCAGTTATGTAAAATATATTTATCTTTGATAAAAATATTCATTTATATGGTCATGATGGCAATAATAATTTCGAATTCACTAAAATGAATGTACACGTACGTGATATTTGTGAAATACATTACAATATAATTCCTGTTCAATTATAAATTTTTATCAATTCAGAAAATGTACTTTAATCCTTTGAGAAGAAAATGTACAAATCAAATTATGATCAGGTTTGAAAATATATGGGGGCTTAATGTTTTGAGCACATCGGCTTAAGGACGAATGACAATAACAAAAACAAGAATCAAAAAAAAAAAAAATTAAAATAATAAATATTTAATTTTTTTTTGCAACGGACAGTGGAAGACCCTCTAATATGATCATGTTTAACATAGGTGTCAAAAAATTAAAAATACATGTTTTCTGTTTTAGAGTGTGACTGATACTTAGCCCGTTTGCCTTCCATACCGAATTCCGCAACTTGATTTTGTTTTATACTTAAATTTTGACTATCATTTACTCCTAACCAGAAAGAATTTGCATAACAGTAAAAAAGATTTATGGATTTAATATAGAGAATCTTAATGGATATCAAAATGAATGAGCTAAATGTTTTAGTGCTGGCATATGCCTTACACACGACATTTAGTAAAATATATAAAATGTATTATGAATTTCGACGCATATTTGGTGACACACTGACATAATATAATATGTATAATGCTTGTTAAAGATTGAGTTTTAATTATTGGAATCGTCATTATTATTTTAACCTGTACACCATATGGATGCATATGATCGATAACCACGGCATTAACACAACATGCAGGTATATTTTTTTACGTAAATGGTTGCACAGCAATTAGTGGTAAGTTAAAATGAAAGCAATTAGTGTGGTAAATTAAAATTAACTACATTATATGCGGATTTGGCAGTCAATTAGTGGGCAAAGAAGAAAAAAGAATATTTACAAACTATACAAATATTTGACCTAAGAAGAACATTCTAAAGCGAAAAATTATATATTAACCTCAATAAGATATTTCCATAACATATTGACCAATATATAATTTATTATTATTTTATTGTTGTTTATTTCCCATCAGTTTCTAAAGAATCAAAGATGATGGACCTCAATTTATTGGTTTTTTTTTTAACATAATTTTTTCATTATGTTGTATAATAATATAAATATATATGTATATTTGTCTATACACTTGTTTCAAATAAAAGTTGAATAGTGTTATAAAAATTAAATATTTATAGTAAATTTATTGTTTGTTTTAATTTATGTTATTTAAACCGGTTGGCTATTTTGCTAATTTAGTTTTCAAACATTTTTTGATCGTATCGATCGATCTGCAGAAACAACTTAATATAACATTTCAAAACTTTCTTAGTAATCCAATTGAATAATATCTTTCTTTAAATATTTTTTCTTTTCATTTTATTGGTTCACTGAACTTTTAAATTTTATATAAAGATAATTATATATAGGATAATGTAGTACCATATTATATTAGATATGCAATATA
>JANSTX010046763.1:0-12101 GCA_027564355.1 Penthetria funebris | reverse complement strand
AGCTCAATTTGACGACTCATTGCAAAAAATGAGAAAAATAGAATAAAATATATAGGCTTTGAAATAGAGTTATTATGCATTTGTAGCTGCCTTTATTTCTATATATAACTTACACATCTTACACGATCTACCAAATATCAAAAATTTATTACAAGGTATGAACGTTTATCATGAAGACCTTATGTGCCATCCGAATTATTTTGTGTCATTTCATAACTGCTATTGATTTTACACCTTTTGCCGCTATTTTTTTATTTGGATGGTCGCTTTCTGTAATATAATGTTTCTGATAAAAAAAATAATGGATTTCTTAACAGAAAAGTGTAGGTTATATACTGTGCTCATGATTCCTATGGTACCATATGAGGAGGTAAATACGGTTTGAAGTGTTACCAATTACAAATGCTGTAGATTTAACAATTATAAATATTTTTATATAATGTGGAGAATATATGTTATGCTTCATGAAAATTATCGTTCTGTTCAAAAGTGAGTCTGTGAATTTCTTTGCCATTCTCGATGAAGCGCTGACTTCAATGTATTCAAATTGGTCCCATGTGCCTCACATACATAATTTTAATCTTTGCGGTAAATGCATATTACTATAGACTACTACGTTAAACTATATACGTTGTGTTGTTGGTGACACCACCGTTTGCAGAATTGAATTTTAAATAATTAATCAATTCTAGGTTGTTTAGATGATATTTGAACGAACCATGCCCGATAAATGTACCAAAAAATATTTTCAAATCACTTATAAATAGATTGAGTGCTAAATTCTGCGCTCACTGTTGTTCCTATGGTTTTCGTCGGAAGTTGTGTTCCACCTATGATTGCAAAAAAAATCTTGCATATACATATTGGTAATCTAAATTACCTATTTTATTTTTTAAATGTTTTTATGTCATTTTACGATACTATTCAGATGAAGAAAGAGAAGTATTATTCAGGAGACTTTAATGAAAGACTGGCATGATTATGATCAGAAAATTCAGTTGCACTACCTATACTACCAATTGTATCATGAGCTATGTAGTTGTCTCGAATCATTAGTGTGAATATATTGTGAATGCCATCAATAAAGATGCCTTGAATTAGTGGTAATTAATTAATTTCATAAAAGTTGGGCTTGTGCCACACTACATATCTACCATATATTTTAACTTAATTTATCCATTTAGCAAACAATTATCACTAAAAATATCCACACCTCTATAACTGTGAACGTCTATTAGCAGTTTTCGTCCCATATTTTTGGGACCTACTATAACCCGAATGTATAATGTAGGTAAGTTAGAAGCAATTTGGGACTAAAATAGGGAACAAATGATGTATTAAAACCAGTTTTCAATAATAGACGCACCATGGTCAAAAGAAAAGAAAGCTACTAATAGCTCGGTCTAAAACATAATTGTTGGAACACAGTTGAAACAGATTCAGATGTAGAATCAATGTTACTCCAGCAATGGCATAAATGAAGCTATAATAACAAGGTTTAGGTTATAGAAGACAATCCCATGAAGTTTTGTTTATATTTAGAATAAAGGATAAAGGATATATTTACAATGAAGGCCAGACAATACAAACCAATTCGATTTTTACACACAATGCCTTATGTGTGTAGCCTATTCAGGAATTCTCATCATTTAAATAATATCGAAACAGCATTGAAATGACACACGAATTTTTGCATTAAATTTAGATATATAGTTTTTATTAATTTTAAATCACTACAATTAGATTTGGTTCTATATTCGCATATGTTATTTAATATGTTAACAATTTCATAAATTTATGTACATATGTAATTTTCATAGAAACTAATTCTAATAAAAAAATAAATAGACTTAGAATTAGAAAATAGAAGTAAATTATAAAAATTCCACTAAGTTCACTGATTTTCAATTGACTTGTCAATTTTGTTGATTCCTGTCTTCTCAAATATTTCGACTTTACAAAATGACCAATCCAATTTGACATTAATCCACTACTAATGTAACCATTAATTTCACTATTAACACTAATTGTGAGGAAGGAATTCCTGCGAAAGTAAATGCACAACGGTAATAAAAATAGACGCTCTGACGGTACCTGTACGCTATTTTCATTGTTTAATTGATGCTCGGAATTATAATAAGCTACACTTGATATTGTTGCTAAAATTGCTCCTTTAAAGTCTTCATTATTTAGCAATTTATTGAATGTATCGCTTTTAAAATTAATTATCTTTAAACTGGAAAATACAATTTAAAATTTATTTTTATTCAATTTAATTTCAATTAAAAATTATAATATTCATTGAGTTTCATCATTGTCATCATAAACTTTTCGTCGCCACAAGGTTGTATACGCCGGTGTTAATTTGCCATTTTTGAACACATCTGCGAAACTATATGTGTTTCGATTGGCTAAAGATTTAAACAATTCGGTAAAGTAATGCATTTAAAGACAAAATCACGTTGTACAATCAAGACATTGATCACATATTTTTGTGGCCATGATCACACGCAATAATTAACAAAATCCTGTGATGATATGTTTATTGTGATTCCATTTGGAGCTAAATATAGGTTCACATATCAGGATGTTTGTCGGTTACTTTATTCAGCATTATTAAATTTAGGATACCTAATATTATACAAATTATACACCATTTGAGATGACTGATAGCAGTAAGAAAACTAGTAACTAAAAACAAAAAGTTAGAAGAATGTGGTTGCAAATTAATTCCGCAAAATAAAACAATTGATAACAACATAACACAAAGATTAAGTAGCGAAATTAATAACCGTAAAAACGAATCAATTAATATCTACTTGGGTGGATTAACGAACAGTAATGCTAAAATTATTCCCATTAGAAAGCAACAAATGGACTCATTGTTCAAATTCCTTCGATTAGACTATCAAATGGGCATTATAATGACTTTGAAAATATCATGTGACCTAATTATAGTAAACTAATACCAACTCATTAATTATTTTAATTTCGTGAAAAGCATTCTAATATATAGACCAGGAACATAAAATCACTGACATCATTAAACATACGCTAGTTGAGAAAAATATATGCTCTATGGTCCTCTCGTTTGACAGCGTTTGGCATGAGAGTTTGATCTATAAGCGAAAACAAGGCAATATACAGAAATTTTAATCATATACAATATAATGGAAAGATACTTAAGAATTAAAAGAAATAAAAGCGGAAGTTCGGCAGAGTAGTGTATTGGGTTCAATATTATTTTTTTTATACGCTTTGATGATATTGAATTATTGGCAGTTAGCAGATGCATTAGGCAAACATTGTCAGGTTTTAAAATGTATGTGGATGTAAAGTTGTTTTTAAAAATTAGCAAGATTATTTTTTAAAAACTCGTTTTGTTATTAATGGTCCTTTATGTCCAATAAGTACCGGTCATCTATCGCCTGTAAATAGTGTCATATTAGGGTGATAGTTAGACTTGCTCCTGTGAATGTTTTCAGATATAAGTCAAGAAATGTTTGAACTATCATAAATTACATTACATATCTTACACTTATATAAACTTATCTTATTAATACAAAAAAAAGAAAAATTCGAAAAAAAATTACTCACATTTTCTTTGCCTCTGGCAAATTTTCAAACAACTTAATTGATGATTCTTGTGCATATAATGTTATATTTGCTGCTATTAGTTCTTCTAGAGTATCAATACGTGAAACTGTTTTGTATTTCGACAGAATATTAAACAAAGCACCTTGGTATGAATTTCGTAGGACAATTGAGGAAATTAACCATATCATTAGTAATGTTCTGGCAAAGGTTCTTGTTGGTTGCGTTTTAATTCCATTACCAAGAAAAATACTTATCATATTAACTATTGGCACATTATTATTCTTTCCAATAATAAAGTTTCGTTGTTGCTCTTTACCAAATTTTAATAATATAATTGTTAGCAAACCAATAATAAATATACTGCCAATGCAGGACCATAAAATATATTTAAATGGTAAGAATAATTTCTGAAGTGGGGTATATGGCAGGTTATTAGGTATGACAAATACTAAAGATGTATAAAAATAGGGAAAAGTGGCTGAAAATATTTTTGCTTGTTTGGCAATATATACATGTGCACCTATTGTCAAATTTACGGTACCATCGAGCAGCTAAAATTAAAATAAAAATAATTATTAATTGAAGAATAAATAATAAAAAAATCAATTCTACAATCAACATTTTGTAATTATTGTCCAAAATTAGTGAAAATAATCTTAAAACTAAATCTATTATGAAGAATATAAATTTTTCAAATTGATAAAGGAATAATCAGAGGAGTTATTTGAATGAACTTTCAGTTAACTCTTCCTACAGTTGTATGTTATTTTGCCGGTATTCGCAACTCCAGTTCTCGTTAATATTAAATATTAAGAAATTAGATTAACTATATATATATTGTCTTATTCACAGTAATTTCTAATTTGTCCACCATCAGCATCATCTAGACCTATACAACACATGTGTGCCATTTCAATAGAATGCGATTGTGAGAATCGTGCAAGTCGTGTATTAAGTGGAAATACCCGAATATTGGGCATAATGCTAGCAATCTCACCAGAACAATTGCCATGATAATATCTATAGAAAAGTGAATGCGCCCCCACATTGCGCCTATGCTGAAGAGAATCTATGTGACCGGTGACCTATAGGTCGAAATAAGGCTCGCCTCTGAATTCTGTCGAGAAAACCAAGGGTGCTCGCCGGAGCCCCAGCTCATATGTGTCAGCCGTGCTCCACTAGAGACCTTATATATGCTTTATATATAATGACAATATGTTCAGGATTGATTTATGCCACAAAACACAAAACTGAGTCTTATTCGCATTGAGATTTCTCCGTCCCCAAATCAGAAATTAAATTTAAATCACCGCTAAGAGAATTGACCATATCAGCGCGAAGCGACCTGACCATGACCCCAGATATCGAAATAGTAAGAATGATGCAGAGTGCTGTTATTAGCGTAACTGCGAATTGGGCTCGCAGTTAGTGATAAGAGGTCATTAATAAAAATTAAAAATAGCGTAGGAGACAACACAGAATACCCGCATCAAGTTGGAAACCATCAGAAGTGACACCATCGAGTAGTACAACCCTAATCGAGCGACCCTTCAGAAAATTAGAAATACACACCCCCAAATCAGGATAAATACAATAAGAGACCATTTTCGACAATCATCTGCCCAATGCCAAACTCTGTCAAAAGCGTTGGATATGTCGAGTACAAGCAACCAAGTCTCACCAAACATGTGCAAACTTCTACTCCAAATTTCAGTCTAATAGGTCAAAATATCACTCGTTGATATTCTGGATCGAAAATTTTATTGGATTCCTAAGATATGATATTAATTGAAGTTAATAATTTTTTCCAAGACCTTGGATAAGATTAAAGTAATGGCTATAGGTCTGTAATTGGAAGGATCCAATTTAGAACCTGTTTTAGAAAAAGACTTGACGTTTGCCATCTACCATGCGGATGGAAAATGACCAGATTGAAGGGAAGCCATATATATGTAGCGAAGTGGTAGAGAGAGATAGAAGACGCACATTTAGGCAGAACCATATTCGGAATACCATCAGGACCAGGTGCTTTGTTAATATCTAGATTTTTTAGAATTCTGTGAATAACCCTAAATCCAATTTTAATGGCCTACATATTTGAAACAACCCTAGGAATCGATGGAGAACCTTATTGAAATCGTCTAGCTTCGAATTATTCGCGAACATGGCGGCCAGTAAAGTAGCCTTGTGTTTAGAACTTATAATAGGATTACCATTGGAATTCACTGGCTTGGGTATGGAGGACTTTATGAAGTTACTGCTTACAGCAGTAACGAAAGACCAAAAATTCTTGCCACCCTTACGGACAGCAAGAATTCTCTGTTTCAGTTGACAGTCGAATTTATATTTAGCCTGCGCGATGACATTATTGCACGCGTCACGAGCTCGAACATAATGTTTAAGAAGAGCATGGTTGTCTTTATATAATGAGTATGCCTCCTTTTTATTGCGAACATCATCAATGCATTTTTTATCGAACTAAGAATTTGGACTTTTCTTGACTGATTATACCGAGCTTGAAATGTATGTTTCCAATCCAAGGAAAAATATAGAGTAAGATACTTTAACGGCACGATCCAGATCATCAACGAGTAGTTATTATTCCCATCTGATACCATTATAAAAAATGTGTAAACCCTTCCAATTTGCACTATTGTTATGCCACACCCTCATTTTAAGCATACAAATAGATGGACGTAACAGTCAGGCATACGGAAAACACAATATCAGAGTTGCCGATAGGTGCCTCAACCCGAATAGAGTATTTATTCCGATGAGAGGCTAAAATTTGAAATCCAAACAAAATAAAAACACTCACGATATAAAGTGTTTAAAATGTTTAAAATCAACAGCAAAGAAAAAAAATTGGTTTTCTAATAGTCTAAAGTTTTGAACGTAATCCTTACGAAATTTAAGACAATAAATAATTCAATTTAAAATAATTTTTAAATTAAATATTACCATTTTCATACTTCCAGTTGCTGTTCCATTATCACCTACAATTCCTTTACATTCATCATTTGGTGGAATTAAAACGATTGGTGTAAAATTTAATCTTTGAGACAAAACTCGAAATAATATACCATCAATGCCATCCGTCAAATAAAAACCATTTTCCAATTTTTCCAAAATCATAAATGGCTTATATTCAAATGTTGCTATTGTTACCGGACACCCATGCATATTTTGCACTTTATTTGGAAATAATGCAGTATTGTAAATGAACGTATCATTTATGAACATATTTGATATAATTGGTGCAACCGATGCACAATGAAATATTGTAAATGGAAAATATGTGTACATTATGGTCCTTGTTTGAATTTCAACCGAAACTAATATATTAACATTTACAATATATAATTCGAAACAATCTTGAAGTATTTGATTAACAACACTGTATTGATTCCTTAAATTTTCTGTTAATATAATTGTATAGAATCCGGTGAGATCAAATGTTGAATCGTTGATACTATCTCGAATGATGCTGAAATTTTATAAATTAATTATATAGATAATGAAAACAAAATTATAATAAATTAGAAACATCAACTTCATATCTTATCTTACAATGGAATTTTGGGAACGTCTAGAATCGGTTCGGACATCTCATTAGGTCAATTCAACCTGGGTGCGCCTGTAAATGGAAGTGCAGGCGATACAAAAAACAATTTTTAATGCTTGTCATGGGTTTTCATGGGTTGTCATGGACATTTAATAATAGTTAGAGACAAAATTTTAAATAGCTACTTCAAAAAAATGCTGCGAAAAAAGGATGAAGCAAAATGAAAATGAGACAGTTCTTCCACAAGACATTCCTTTAGATCAATTGGAAATATGTTGTTATGGTTAGCAAAGTTACCGAAGTTACAATTAAAGAAAAAAAACACATCCTGAAAATATGGTGAATAGTTTTGAAATATCGGAAACCTCAAGTAGCGCATACATTTAAAAATGTGTCGAAGAAAAATGCTAAAATGTTCTTCTTTAATTATTTATGATGTTCATAAAAGTTTTCTGATAATGACTAGACAAAACAGTATATACAAAATAAATATAGGGTACTCACAATGTGGGTAGAAAGTACAAATATCATTAAGAAAATTGACTATCTTATAACAAAAGTAATAAATGTTTGATATCAATTGATACGCAATAGATCGACGTGTAGACATAGACATAGTACTAAGTCATCAGCTGTTGAATATATTCGATATTGAGATTGCTCAAAATGAAATTGATAGAATACCGATTTCTATGAGATTTAAAAAATATGGTTCCAATTCCAAGTGATATCAAAGCCGCATTCCATCCAATCTCGATCAAACGTTATTACTGATGTTGAGGTTGATCAGAATGTTATTAATAGAATAAAATCCGGTCTCAAGCATACTCAATTACTGACATATATAGTGATTAAATTACCGATGATACCGATCGTATTATGATATGGACATAATAAAATATGTGTCATTTCGTAAACGAATATGATCCGCTATCTATATGGCTACAAAGGATATTATTTGTTACCTTACAAATTTCGCAGTCATACAATAGAATTAATAAACATAATATAGTTTCGAAAATATTAATCCTTAGATTTATATGAAACTGCGACGTCTGCCAGACTCCAATTCAACCATAAATTTGTTCACTATTGATTGTAAGAGACCATAATCCATTGATGTAGCACATCATTGGTTTTCTTTAGAACTATTAATTTTTATACCTACTTGAAAGGTCGCATTAATCGTCAACGTAGGCATTATATTTGTATCAAGAATAGTTTTAAACACATGAAAAGCATCAAAAAAAATATATTGGGAATGACAAAACAAGTCATATAATTACGCCTCAAAGCAATGGGAAAGACTCAAAAGCAATGAAATTTACATAAAACCAGAGGAACATGGAAAGGGGTTGTTGCATGTATGAACAGTTTCTCTAACGGCAAAAATAAAGGGTTTTTTTGTATTGTATTGTGAATCTATTGCAACAACCAAAAATAAAGAACGTTACGGACACCACAAAATTAAACTTAACTAAATCAATCGCATCGGCCTAGATCCGGTGAAATGGAAAGCATAGGAAGGACTATATCTATAGTTAAAGCCCTTTTGGAAAGACGAACTACATGGTTGCATAGTTAGTTTATTGCTAGACAACATTGGATTTCAATCGAATAATCACACCAAGATTCCAAGAATAAAATAGGAAACAATTTGTCATATTTACGCAATCATCGAACATGTATCTATGAATGAACACTGATACTTTTAGTAAATTATCACGAAGTGTCGATGGGACGTCGATTGCGTCGTTTGCGGTCTAAGTAAGTTAGGATGTTATAAATGCCATTGAATAGTGGTAATCAAGATATTTAAGTGCTCCGAATCATATGGTTAACATTTGTGTAGCCAGTAGAAGAGTCTAGAAGTGATTTATGTTATCATCTGATTCAATTGTGATATAATTTGTTATATATTATTTGTATATTACCTAAGTTTGTGTCAATAATAATAATATCATTTTTCAATTTGATTTTAAGTCTAATGATGTTTTTTTTGCTTGAGGCAAATGAGTCACTTCATGATAATTTATGTTAAGATTGGGTATCGATCCTGTAAGTCAGTAACAGTTTATGCGTCAAAACTCAAAAAGTCTGGTATCTTTTGAGCCATTGCATTAATTTAAAAATTCGATATTATCATTTGTATGGAAGACGCTAATACAAATATTGAATTAAACAATATTGATTGTGCATCTGTTATGGCTGCGAACAGTATAAATGATATGAATATTCAATAATGAAAATCTTGTAATAGGTGTTACAACATTAAATACACAATGTAATTTGGTTATTCCTTAGCTGTCGCACAAGTTGCGAATGCTTTAAATGTTTGAAAAAATATGCAAAAACTGCATAAGACTGTGAAACGTATATTGTAGAAAACCTCGCGTTTCTCATGTTGTACGATATTGCCCGATAACATTGGATCACAATTGCAAATTCATTGAGGTTAACTGTTTAACATGTTCCTAGTGTCAAATAATTTGGTGATGCTGAAGAATGAAAGTGCGACAGGTATTCGAAATACTAAATAGCTTCTGGCAGTCGACTCAAACCTCACATAATCTAAAATAGTGTATTTTGTAATCAAATTTTTTATCAGTACTTGTATGTATTAGTCCCTTTTAAAGTTTTCGTCGGTTTATTGGACGGATTCTTCTAACTAAATATAATATTAAATCATGTTCTTGATCTTGAAGCGATGAACACGATTTGTGAGATCGGTCAATGATGATATTTTTTACGTATTTTATGTTTATGCATTTTTTGTCGCATCGAGTGTTAAACCCAAAGAATAATCAATTACATGAGAAACGGAAATATTTGTAATGGAATTGATACTTCAAAATTGTGCAATGTTTCAGTGATTTTAAAATATTTATCAAATATTATATACCTAAATCCAAGGTAGCCATCAATAAACATCAAATTAAAATGTCGTGGTCCATTGTATGTGCTCCCAATTTCTGAATTACTTTCCAAATCATAAGTAATTTGTGAATTTGTTTCAAATAATATTTCATTAATAATATCTAATTGAACAATATTTTCCTTATCTCCTGTATATCCCCTGGTTATCGAAATATGAGATGTTTTTTTAAGGTAAAATTCAAAAATTACATTTTTCACTGCTCTTGATATTGAGGTACTATATGTTGGCAAATAGAATTCATCATTGCCAGATAGTAATGTAAAATTAAGTGAAAACCACATTAGAAAAAGAAACATTTTCATTACATTTTCTCCATCCACTTCCTTCCTATTCGATATTTTAATTATTATAGTAATAAGGCAGTAAAAGTTCACTGGAATAGAGTGATTGCGTTTAAATTATTATGAAAACTAAATATTGAAATTTTCACTTATTGGATTTTGCTGAAATTATAAAATTTTCCACGTAATGCTTTTAACAAATATACATTAGTCTAGATTCAAATTGATTACAATATACGGTCTATTATTTTACATTTGCTGAGTAATTCCAACGATTTTCATAATGATAATGTAATTACAAATATGCATTTACATGGTTTTAAAAATTTAAAATTGTTTTTAAATAAATAAACATAAAAAATCAAAGGCACATTAGTACATGTATTTAAGCCGAAGACAAAGCACCAATTGAACATATGGACTTTTCAAGACGAGGCAAATCCAACATAAGTTGTTCGCGGAAGAAGCACATAAAAGCAAATGGTTGCCTGTTTCTGGCATTAACGGTCATGTGGCTACAGTGGCGTGAGAACAACGAAAACGTTTAATGCTTAATGGTACACAAACATTTGTTTGCCAGAAGTCTTCGAAAAAATTCAGCAAAAGAACAAATCATTATCCTTCATGACAATGCGAAGAAGTGGTTGATGCCTTTAAAACGCTAGTTTTGGAGGTAGCTCGTCTATCGGAGTGGAAATAGTGTTTCGAAAATTCGTTCCAACGCATTAATCTTCATTCAGCATATTTTGAAAATTAATTTCGATAATAAATATTCGTGTTTCCGTTATTAGGCCAGAAATGTAAGTAGAATTATTTTGAGCGTCACTGAGTTTTTAATTGTATTTTTACTATATGGAAATTACATTAAGTATAAGAATAAAGTGAGTTATGTAGTTCTGTGCTCCATTATGTTATTTTTTTTGTGTAAATATCGCTGATGTGTACGAAAATTGAAAACGCAGATAGATTTTTTTCTTTTTGATTTCTGGTATAAAACCAGATAATTTTGTACTCTCTCAAATACCCTGATTCCAGTCATTCAAAGAGCGCTGATGTACTGCCACCCAAATTGGTATCCCTCACATGAGTTAACCTGAAACAGAGAACTAATTTGGGCTCATTTGCACTCACTTAGAGTGGTATGGTATCTTTCCATTACCCTCAACCTATTTTTACAATCCATAGGCATTTCTAAGTTCCATGAGATCCAGGCTCTTCCTATGCCCATAAACGGTACTGTTGCAATCGAAGGTGCATTACTGTCATTAATTTTGTCCAAATAAATTACACTTTTGTTAGTATAAATATTAAATTACAGAAAAATATGTATCAATATTTTTTTTCCACAGGTTTATAAATATTAGATATATTGGAAGGTTTAATAAATTAACATACTGTTACAAGTACCAGGGCCTGTTTCATATTTAGTACTCATTCAACTAGAAAGGTACTTGAATATACTCGAAGCTTCGAGAAAGTTCAAGGGGTAAAAAAAAATCTGGTATAAATAGGGGCGTTATGAACAGGAGAAGTTAGTTGAAAATGAATCTTGATCAAATACACATCGAGATATTAAAAGTAAAATAAGTGATTCATAAGTGATATAAGAACATTTTGTATAGTAAAATTGTATTGTATTTTCCAATAGAATAAAATAAAGTTTCTGTTAAAGTGCAAGTGAATATTTTATTATTCTACGAATATAGCCTTTACGTTAACC
>JANSTX010046762.1:0-28880 GCA_027564355.1 Penthetria funebris | reverse complement strand
TGTAAGGAAACGCGGTCGCCCACAAGCTACTTGGTTATCAGTTGTTCAAAATGACCTGAACAGATTGAATGCTGAAAGTGACGATACACAAGACAGAAACTTGTGAAGAAATAGATTGAGAAGTAGGAGGGACGACCCTGAATAAGGAAAAAGGCAAGGAAGAAGAAGAAGAAATTAACTTTAATTAGTTAAAAATTCTTGAAACCTACTAAATATTTACTAATTGAGTTAATCTACCTATTAAATAATTTTATGGTTAATTTTTATGTAATTTACAACCTAAAAATAAGTCTAATATTAACTTTCATGCTATATAACCTCAGAAGTAAAATTTGTAGTAATTGCGATAATTTTACCACAAAATTTACCTTACTTATTTATCACGTTTATAAAAAAATCGAACTAAAACTTTTATTAATTAGCTTACAGGTTAAGAAATATGTATAATATTACGTAAATTTTACTAAAAAATTTCAAAAAATTGGTAAATTTACATATTTTATGTGCTGGATGCTGCATATATACATAATTGTTAGAAAAGGCAATAATAGCTAATCATAAGGGTTAGGACAATTTAAAGAAAGTCGGTTCAATGATAACATTAAATTTGACGATATTTAAACCATAATTTTAACTTCGCAAATGAGTAGTACCCTTTTTATGTGTGAATTAGATATTATAAACAATTTTATAAGTACATATATAAAATATGCACTTGCTTGTTGATTGTAATTTAATTCGCAGCTAACATGTCATATGACATAAACCGCAAATGAAAGCTACTAGACACTCAATAGATTCAAAGACATGATAATTTTCAATTTTTACACATTCCAAATGTTGTTACATAATATTATGTAGATGAAATCGTGTTAAACTGTTTTTAGTTGTCCCTGTTGAATGCCCATTATTCTCAGATTCCTTTATACAGCATTTCAGCAGGTATTCATACAGAAATATACAATTAAATGTATAGAATTTGTACACATTTTGCTGATTGTAATTTTATTAGCAACCAAATATGACGTAAAATACAACTATACTTCTACACTCATATTCACTATATACCACCAAATATTCATACCGAAATTCTATGTTTTATATTTTTTTATTATTCCTTAACTAATTGACTATAGAAATATACCATTAAATATAAAGAATATGAACAGATTTGTTGATTGAAAATTCGCAAATAAATGCCACATAATTAAATGCACAAATAAATGTCAGTATATAATCTTATGTGATCATACTCTAAAGGTTTCAGTATAGTTGGATGACCGTTTGGAAGCCAATGGGCTCAGTTTCGTATATAGACCATACTAACAAGTATTCATACTGAAAGTGTATTTTTTGAATTTTTTCATAATTCCTGAATTACAAATTTGTTAAAGGATAGCTCGATTTGGGTTGTTCTCGATGGCATCACTTCTAATGTTTTCAAATGCGAGTGTTAAGAATCACTTGTGATGTTATTATAGTGAAACGAGTATTGATTAAAATCTGATGGATAAAAATGATAGACTAGTTTAGTTGAATGTAATCCGGTTTTAATTATATTTTGAATTTATGTAATTCGAATGTTTGGAATGTAAAGTATGTGTTATTGTCTGCCGATTTTCATTTTGTTCCTTACTATAAACCAAATTAGAGTTAGAAGTGGAACCTTTATGGTAATAGATTAGTATTTCGTTATTTTTTTTTTTAGAATCCATAATTGTACATTACTACATACAGTGATGATGATTGATTGCCTAATTTGGATTTAAAAAGAAATGAAATATTTCAAATCACTGAGCTTAGTTAAGCGTTTATAGTAGTTATAGTTATTCGTACTTTGAATTTGTCATTGTTTTCTAATCGAAATTTGTGTGACCTAGTTTTTCTTTCTTCTCGTAGTATGTTTTGTTTTTAAAAATAGCATGATATACACGCGCGCTACCCTGACTTTACGATTTCATTTGACATTTAAGCTTCCTGTATTTGATTGAAATTTTTTTATATGGTAAATATTAAATACTTTTTAGTTCCTACATACGAGTATGTGTGTACAGATGAATTCGATTTGAAATGTTGCTTTGTAAATGAAGAAGCCCAATAAGAATTAATGAAAATTAGTGATAAAAAATCTCAACAATTTTTGGCGATGATCCATAAAAATAATATGTTTCTTATAATAAAAACTATTTTGCAAATTTTTGTCGTTTTTCCTTGCCTTCATGAACGAATTTATTTTTTTTTTGAATTCATCAGCCCTAATATAAATCATAAATCACAAATCACATTAATTTGCATCAAAGTAAAATATTTTTAAGTAAAGTTTATTTTGAATTTTCTTCCAACTTTTACTTTTATACCATTTTGAAAAAATGTTTGTTAACTATTTGGTGGTAAATTTTATTTCTTGTCTGTTAGTATACAGACGGAGTGCGAGTATATATAAAATTTTAGTTTATTGTACGTACGTATATATGCAAATTTTCTTTTGGTTTTCTTCTTTGCGGTCAGCCAAACAAATTTTATAAATAGAGTTTTGTGTAAAATAAAAATTACGCAGCCATCACATACTATATAAACACAATCTATCCCATAATATAGATACTGTGTATATACAAAAATACTCGTATTCATAAAATTTAGGCATTAACTTGCTAAGCAATCTTATGCAATTACATTTAATTTTTAATTGCACATACCACCTGCATTTAAATTACAACAACATCATCACAACCTTCTTTTATTCTGCACAACTGTCATGTGTGTAGAATGTGACGACAAGAGATGTTAATGAATAATTTCAAATTTTACGTGTTTCCCTTTACATTAATTGCATATAAAATTAAAACGTATATTCTTGAATTGAACAATAATACGATAAGGACCTTTATGTTACGAAAACGGACAATATTTTGATCCGGGAATATTATAAGTAGGTAGCTGTGGATTTCCATACAACTCTTCTGAATTATCAAAAATCATTTATTAGAAACTAGTGCAGTTTTTCGATTGAAATTTGATTTTACATATGCATAGGAAACGACAAAATTAACATTGTAATGCCGTTTTATGCGCCCTAGATGTTATAGTGTAGACACCATACCCTTGTTGTCTCCAATTTTAGATTAATCATTTCCATCAGAAAATTTGTTAAATATTTAATTGTTTACAATTTAAGAACGTCATTTATATTAATTTTGTTTAATTTTTGAATGCGTTGATATTTTTAAGTATGTTTTGGATTTTATTTTTCTAAAGTCGAGGCATTTGTAATGTTCAAAATGAAATCAAAATAAAATTTGGGACAAACAAGAAAAATTTAATTCTATAGCATGAAGCATTCATGTTTTGTCGTCTTGTTTTCTTTTTTTAAAAAAAATGGTTTATATCGAAAAAAAAAAAAATGCCCCATTACTTTTAATATTAAAAATAAGTTTTTATTATGATTATTTATTTATCTAGAAATAATTTTCTTGTGTGTAGGAGTGACGTGAATCTCTTTATGCAGATTGGACATTGCCGTTGTTTCTCCATATCATGATTAAAATGTAATATTCTTGGTTCATCCAACATCTGGACCATGACACGAATGCATTGTACAGCACGCATCGACGTCAAATTATTGTATTTGTACGTAAAGCACCACACGATTATTTAACGCGGATCAATGATAAAAGTAATTTTGAATCTGAAAAAGCATGTATAGCTTCTGCAATTGGATTTAAGTCTCACCTATCGTATTTCAAACCTATTGTTAATGCATTTTTTTTGTTGATATTTTGAAGTTGTCATGAAATTGCATGATAAAATTAAATCAATTTTGTATTTTTTATGACTTAATTATATTATATGACTTATTGCTATTTGTAAAATATAATCACCTTATTGATTGCCATATGTATAACCAAATCCCTTGTCAAATTATATTAGTTGTGGGTGTTGTTTTCCCTTATATAACATACATAATCATACTAAATGTGTTTAATGGAAATATGTGTTTGTAAAACGATCATTTATTCGATTAATATATTTAACAGATAATTCTGTGATTATCCCTCCTAACACTGCGCTACCTCTAAGTTGTATCATATACTTTAATTCAAAATGTTAATGTCCTTTGATGTTTATAGGTTTAATTGAATATAATAATCGTTTCCCATCTTGAATTTTATTCCTTCAAGTATATAGTTATGACTTGTTTTCATGTTTTTTTTTTTTGTTATTATTTGCAGTGATTGCAGATCAATTAAATTCAGTTATTTTTTCACTAGAATGCAACCACGTAGATTAACAATCTGTACATATATATCAAATTATATAACTCTCACCATTGTCTAGGGTGAAAAAGTTTTAGAATTGTGGTATCATATTTCTTTACACAACTTTTGAGCCTAAATTTATCTGTTTTTTGTTCAATCAGTTCGTTTGACGTAATATCTGTAATTTTCTGTGTCTCTTTGATTGATCTACATTTTTGGAACAATTTATGATTTGTTTAAATTGTGTATATTATCATCTTTGTTTCTATCAATAGTAGTAGTTTACCTCCATATTGCTTTATCAAACTGTACAATCCAACAATAAACAGTTTCATTATAAAATTGACTGACTTTTTTTTTTTGCTTTTAATTTTTCCGCTGGTGACCGCCTAACACAAATTTTCAAAACACAAGTATTTAATAGTTGAAATTCATTTCTTTTTTTCATAAAATGTTGAGTAACATCCTGTCGAGTACTACTACTCACTGCTGTGACACACTTATGTTTTTTTTTTTTTCGAACAATCAGTGAAAAAATTGCGTGCCCGTCAGTTCATTCATAATTTTATCCTATTTACTATATATACACTCTGAGTATAATCATTGAAAATGCTATATATATGTCACAAACACAGTTGTCATAATTTTTCACAATAAATTCATCAGAATTCAGAATCATAAGAATCAGTACATTTATTCCGCATTGGAGCACATTGATTGAGAACGGTAACGAGGAAATGACATTATCTGCAATATTGCCCACTGATCGCCTCTGTGTATAATCGATACTATACTAACTTCATCTGTTGATAATCTTGTTCATTGCCTCATTATCTCTCAAGTTTTCACAAGTTCGTATTCTATTTTTTGTTTTATCAGATAATTTTAAGTATTCACCTGATCTATTGACAACTAACTAATGAATTTTCATTTTCTTGGAGTTTTTATTTATTTCATATTGTATAAAAGATATTTTGATTTTATCTATGTTTGCTTTTACAAATATTACAATTAACTGTACTATTTTACAAATATTACAACTAATAACTGTACTAAAAGATAGTATGTCCTGTTTAGATTCAAGCGATAATATGTTACTGATTTTAAGTTTCTAGATGCCAAAATCAGTTCAGAAAAATTTGTGACAATATTAACTATGAACAGCCGGTCGTGTCACATGTAAATTCATGGAAAATCGGTTTTATATTATATATTACAACAAAATTATTAGAATTAGGGCAAATCTTTCAAATTGTTAATAAAATCTCTTAAAATCTTTTGCTATTAATTTAATTTTTTTTTACTACAATATAATTACCTCATCTTTAAAATGAACCTTTTTACGTCTTGGTAGAAAAAAATTATTGCTATCATTTTTTGGTAATCTCCAAAACGCTGGCCTTTCATACCATGATGACATTATGTTTCTGGAATAAATATTTTAGATATTTATTCTCTTTTCATTTTAATTGCTAATAATGTAATCACTTATTTTTAGTCATTAGTCAACAAACTAATTACATAAATGTATGAAACAGTGCGAATTAATTTTTTAATTTTTAACGGAAATAAGTGCAACAACACTAAAATCAACAAGTTTTTCGTGAATTAAACAATTTTAAAAAGTAACACTACGTCTTACCTATCTACGAGTATTCATATAAAATTAACTAAAGCTATTTGTAAATTTATAAACTGTTCAATTTTTCCCAAATAGAAAATAAATGAAAATTTTTTTCTATTGACTATTTTGTCCCGATATGTTAAATTGCACTAATGTTAATAGGTAAAGCTAAAATTCTCAGTAAATTTAAGTAAAATACAACAAATAATTATGCCAAAACTTAATTCCTCTTTCTTTGGTTAATATTGTACATCTTACAATATTTTAATGTGGATTTTCTTTTGGAAATTACATATAGCAAGTATTAGCAAATCGGAAAATGTGTTTTTATTGATATATTATACACTGTTCGTAATTTTCAATTTAAAATTAAAATAATTATACATCAATAAGAGTAATGTGTCCAAATAATAATTATGTGTGATATAGCCTTTCATTTAGTATGCTAATTTTTAAGATTGAAAATATGTTATCATTTCACATATTCATTCACACATAATTATATCAGCATTCAATTCACTTTTAATAAAGTATTCCGTAGGTAAATTATTCACCAAATCCGATGTCCGCGTTTTAAATGTTAAAAGTGAAATCAATTCAAAATGTAAAATTTTGAGATTAGGTATTTGCAACATCGTCTCCATAACTATAGACTTACTACTCAACTTGCAGCACAATTATGTAGAAGCAACATACAAATTACTTATATCCAAAAAAATTAAATGTAAAAGGTTTTAAAATCGCACAAATATTTGTAATGATTTTCAACTTTTTACACATTATTTGTTGACAATACTGGAGCTTTCAAAATGAAATTTGGATAAAATATGAGGAACTGCGGCTACTGGTAAATATAGAATCAATCATAATTATCCAGTTATACCGGTGACATGTGTGGATGTAAAAATGTGTTGAGTAACCTCGATGGTAGTCCCACTCCATTGATCGCTTATAATCTTATAAATTTAATAAAGAATTTGTACGTAAGATAGCTGTGTTAGTTTTATTTATTACTCGATTTATCATTATTATGGAACTGTTCCAGAATATTTAATAATAGACAAACCCGTATTATAATTTATATTCCATTATCATTGCGCTGAGGGTGTTATTTGTTTCAATAAAAATCAAATAAATGTGTAATGTAATTATATTTAATTTTAAAATTTCTGCAAGATTCCACTAATTGCCAATTAAATCCATTTTCCAAATTTATTACCGACAATCATCTTAATCATCATTCCACTTTAAAGAGCATTGTTCATCAATGAACAACTGTCACTGTTCACATTTTCTGACTTTCACTTCACATTCGTCTCTGTTATCATCTTTCACGATTGCGTTCTATATTCTTCCAATGTCAATTCCACTCAACCGTTCAAGTGGAACTAATAAGTTTCTCATTTTTAATTTTGACACCACGTGAACGTAAAAATAGATTGAATTACTCTAGATGCCTAGATTTTAGTCGGATCACTGCATTCGTCATCATAATAATTAATAATTTTATTAAATTCAATACTCGGAACTTTCACAGTGTCTAAATATGTTTATATCTATATCTGAATTCTTGATAGCAATAAAAGTTGTAAGTTATAATACATGAGAGTAATAAAATTGCATAAAAAATACCATGCTTTTCAAAAAATCTATTTTGAATATTTATGTTAAAAATATTATTCCATATGAAAATTGAAAATGTTATTATACTATGAGTGTATTAAATCATCTGAGATTTGTTTATTTTTCTCAAAAATTGTTTGTGTATGAAGGATGAATTATAATTCAAATTTTTCCAATGAATTTCCAATTTAATACTTTACTGAACAAGAATTATTATTGCAAAAGTAGTGCAAATATTTTTATTAATTCATGTGAATAGAAGAAATTATACGAGCAATAAAAGAACACTTTATATCTACGAGTATGGCTTTTTGTCAACCATTTTCGCAACGATGATGTCAAGAATAGATATCCAGCATTCATGTATATTTTGTGCTTATTGAATACATCCTCAATTCCGACAAATAATGAATATTGAGACCAATTCGCATTTTACCATACGCAGATATCGAAGGTAATCCAAAATGTGTCTTGTATCGAATTTTTCAATTTGTTGTTTCCAATCTCGAAAAATTCAGACTTTTATACAGAATTTAAACAGGTTCGTGTTAGTGTAAGCAACGATATCTGGCAATGTTTTTCACGAATTGGTATATCATTGCTGAAATCATAGATGCAGGTCGCAATAACATTGAGACTGATCGCTATATTAATTATATTATGTATATATATATATATATATATATATATATATTGCAAAATCCTTTAGCTGTGAAGAATCTAGTTGCTCGACCGATATTGCACAATTTGACAGACACTCAAAAAAAAATCGCATTGCAATTACAACCAATTTTATCAAGTAATGTGTACAGCGTCGTCACAGAGACAACAAAGCAAAGATTTGTTTGTGTGAACATGATATTAAATATTATGCAACTGTTTGGGTATTTCAAAATAAAAGGAAAGCAACAAAAGATCGTCGTGCTCTTAACGTTCTCTTAACGGCTCTTCAAACAATTCACTATATAAATATTGAACAAATGTGCAATTGCTCGACTATCTGACCATAGTAACTTCTGAATAATATAAATGTTTTGATAATTGATTTAACCGAATGTGAAAATGTATGATTCTTAATGGCATGTGTAAAACAATAAAATGAAACTATTTATTAAAAAAAAGTTAACATAATTCTTTCTTATTTTAGGATTTTGAATTACCCACCCCCGCATTATACATTGCAAGTTAAATTGAGATATGTCTATAATGAGTTCGCCTATGATAAAAGTGCTACACGCCTGGATATGATGATCTTTATACTTTACCATACTGTCTATCGAACTTGATTGAAAGTTCCATGTAACAATTAATAAATGCTCGTCAACCCTTAAATGTTTTGTTTTTGACATAAGTAATTATATTTTCTATCCTTGACTGATCCTTGAGTTTATAACAACCGCATTCCAGGCAAATGGAAAGTCTATTAGCAAGTTTCCTTTTCGTTTTATTTTTATTTTTTAATATTTCGTCATTTTCTTAAATTAATTTCTTTTTATATTGGAGTCGAAAGTTTAAAAGCATTTTTCTTTACTTTACAAATTACTAGTTTGTTTTTCGTCTATTGATTTTTTTTTTTATTTGTACTGATGATTGGTAATTGTTATTTATAGATTTTCACATTATATAATAAATAATATGGGAAATCTGTTTCTGATTTATTTATTATAAATGATAAATATACTTCTTATTAATAAACTTATACCGGAAGTTATTATACGTCTTGTTCATATATTTAGCTAACTAATTTATAGCGTATAAAATTGTGGATTTGCAAGAATATTCTTTTAAAATAATTAATTATTGGCAAAAATATTTAGGTAAATTAATGTCAAGAATGTATAGCATGCATGCACAGTTTGTAGGTCCAAAATGTCAATAACAAAATTATAAATATTTATCAGAAACTGATAGTATTTTGTGAATCTGGAAATATTAAAATATGATAGTGAACTACAGGATAATTCAATTATCCTGCAGTTTTCCCTTGTTTCTTTTAAACATTTGCTTAATTGTGGTGAGAACTATATAGACGCATTTTCATTGACAGTTTCATTGTTGGTTTTAAAATAAAATTGATCTTTTGTCTTACAGTGGTTAGAATGTATAGAATATTTTTTGAACATTTTTCTTTATAATTCTGCCCATTTATTTTACTGCTGCAGTTTATGTAAGGTTGATATTGCGAATTTGTTCTATTGTGCATGAAAACAGATTCGTATATGATATAAGTTATCAGATAAATTGCAAATTTTCTGTACAGTTGCAAGTATATTATGATCTCTCATTATACGAAGATCGTTGCAAATATAATTTGATTTGTCAAACTGTTTCTGTCCAAAAAAAAAGCACATAATGTAGTACTTTTCCAACTGTCACCTTCTTCTATTTATGTTCATACTTATGCTTTTTATTCTTACTATTTCGGCAATGTTATATTTTCATTACCGGTCTGCCAACTCCGCATTCTTTTTACTTATGTTTAAGCAAATTATATTTTATTTTCTGAAATACCAGGAGGTAAGAAATGTTAATGAGGGTAAAAAATAAAAAGAATGCGTTGTCTGGAGTATAAATAAAAAGTATGCACTATAGGTAGTTCGTAAATCCAAATTAGGTAAGCATTGGCCAAATAGTATAAATAAAAACATGTTAAGAATTTAGAGTATTAACAAAAATTATATATTATGAAAGTATTTATTTAGCGATATATATTATTAAGAAGTGCAAAAATAAAAATGATTCGTAGTAAAGACTTATAGTCTATACTACGAATAATTTTTATTGATGACGTAGGTAGGTCGTAAATAAAAACTTAACATATTTTCAAAATACTCGTAGTACGAATAAATATCATCATCGTCATTATCATCATAATTATATTTAGATACAGGCATATGAATTTAATAATAATTGATAACAGAGATCAATAATAATGTTTGGCGTTAATTCCTATTGATGTGTATTTAGTTGTAGCTGTAATGTAGTTAAACATTTAATCTTAATAAATGTGTTCTTTCTGCAAACAGTTCTATCGGATCACTTGTATACGCCATCAGATCATACTGGAAAATTCACGACACATGCTCTACACAAATTATTCGTTGTGTGATTTTGGTGGTATGATTTGGAAAAACAACCTATTTTTATTTTTCAAAAAAAAATAATTGTCTGCTTTAGTAACCTAGATGTTAGTTACATTTCTAATTCTAATATATCTAACACATTTGAATTACAAAAATATAGATTTTAGAGTGGTTATACTTAGTATAGGTTTGAGTAACATAGCGTCTTTAATGCTAATAGTAAATTTTGCACATTTTGTCTCAACGCTTGCATCCATAAAACGAAATCAGACGCCTCTGTCAAATACAGTGTTCAGTTCAAATAGCTACATAATTAATAATGAACAAAAGTAATAAAATATATTATATATTTACATATTAAAACAAATGCTTAAATTATATTTTTAATAGTTGAAATCGAGTAAAATTACAGTAAATAAAATACATATAAATAAAAATTTAAATTTTAATTCTATTAATCTTTAAATGCACATGATACCTGAAATTTGGCCACTTTTAATATATACACATTCCTATCCATAGTGTGTTACCTAAATTTTTACTTATATTCCTTATTTATATTACGTCCAATAACTAAACGTCTTACTTCACTGGTACCGGCACCAATTTCATATAATTTAGCGTCACGCATAATACGTCCTGCCGGATAATCATTTATATATCCATTACCACCTAAAATTTGAATTGCATCCAAGCCGATTTGTGTTGCTTTTTCAGCACAATATAAAATAACACCAGCACAATCTTTTGGATTGGCCTTTCCAGCCGTACACGCTCTAGCAACACCATATAAATATGCACGACATGCACTCATCGTTGTATACATATCAGCCATTTTACCTTGTATCAATTGAAATTCACCAATATTTTTATCAAATTGTTTACGTTGATGTGCATACTCAAATGTAATGTCACATGCGGCTTGCATTAAACCAACTGGACCGGATGCCAATACAAGTCGTTCATAGTCTAAGCCAGACATTAATACATAAACACCTTTATTTAATTCACCCAAGATATTTTTTACAGGTACTTTACAATCTTGAAATATCAATTCACTTGTATTACTGCCTCGCATTCCTAATTTATCTAATTTTGGTCCCGTTGAGAAACCATCAAATGTTTTTTCAACAATAAATGCTGTAATACCATGTTGTGGTTTACCAGTATTATCAGTACGTGCATAAACTATTAAAGTATCAGCATCAGGACCATTTGTAATCCAAAATTTATTACCATTTAATACATAATTGTCACCATCTTTGTTTGCCTTTAATTTCATTGATACAACATCACTACCTGATCCTGACTCAGACATTGCCAATGCACCGAAATGTTCACCAGAACAGAGCTGCAAAAATATTCGAATTTTTAAAACCATTAAATTCAAAGATTGATTGTAATGCTCTGTTACAAAACATAATCAACATAATTACATCATATTTTCCTTTTTTTTAACATAAAAAAAAAAAAACTTACTTTTGGAAGGTATTTCATTTTTTGTTCTTCGTTACCATTTCGATGAATTTGATTAATACAAAGATTTGAATGTGCTCCATAAGACAGAGCAACACCACCTGCACCTCTTTCATATGCATAAAAAATTACATTACAGTTATGCAATTACTTAATACTATTATCACCACACACTAACCTTGATATTTCTTCGTATAAAATACAATGATCTAAATAGTTTCCATCTGAGCCTCCGTATTCTGATTTAACGGTTATTCCTAAAGCACCTAGCTCACCGAGCTGTCTCCAAAATTGACGTAAGTTTCTGAAATTAATAATGTCAATGTGTGTTCAACTGCAACAAATCAATACAATTAAAACATAACTATATAAAGGTTATTATGTACGAAATAGTCTGATTAACGTTAGTACTTTTTGGAATACATTACAATTATCAAATATTGTTTATAATGAAAGGAGTTTATCCCCTTTTATTATTAGATTTGACGTGGTCGTGGACATCAAGCTTATCATCAGCATATTCTATTTTGGTAATTGAATATGAAACAGAAGGCTTTCAGTCTACTGGTGTAGAATCTGCAGAGCAATAAGACAGAATATGAAAAACGTGATTGTGTTTAGTTTTAAAATTAGATTATTAATCAAACAATGTGTCATGTCTTTTGACAATCAAATGCAGTAATGAACTAATAGTTTAATTATACGATAATTCTGGTTCATGCGGTTAATTACTTTTGTCAAATCGTCATCACCAATTTGTAACACCAACTATTTGATTTTATTGTTAATTTTACATGTCTTCACTTTAAAACCACATCAACAATTTCTGAATTGACATCGAGAAACCATTCACTCTTAATAGGTGAAAACGATGATGTTGAAATGATATACGTGTTTACTGATTCGCTATATATGAAATTATGAACTAAATCACCTGTACGACTCAAGGTCACATTGGGCGGCATTACGATGTTCTTTTGCCGTCTATAATATGCGTGTAACATCAAATGTGAACACAAATAACTATAATTGAAATTTAACAACTGGAAATATATGATCAATTACATTGCTAGGAGAATGATCTTTTATTGTTGCACTAAGTAATTGTATGTAAAAATCTTACTTAAAATTATTAGTTTTGTCAATTTCCTGGGCATTAGGTGCCAGTTCCTTTTGAACAAGATTAAAAATAGACGACCTTAACTATATAGGAAACAAATAAAAGCTATTAATTTATGTGTTATATAAATAATTTACATATAAATATATTCAATGATATTACTATTTCTTACTTGTTGTTGTTCTTCTGTTAACCCAAAAATACTTTCTTCAATTGGATAATAAGACATACATCTTGGCGAAGAAACACTACTTAAGAATATTTTCTTATTATTTATAAAATATTTTGATAAATTACGTAATGCCATTTTCTTGATTTTTTCCTTTACAGTTGGTTATCAAGGATTATTAAAATGAAAAGCAGACGTAACAAAATTAATCGTCAAAAAAAAGGTATAAATAATAAAAAAGAAAATATTTAAAAAATGATAAGAAGTATGTATAATTTTGTATTATCAATGTTTTACTGTGTTTAGCAGATGATTTCGAATATTCGAAATACTTGAATATTATAGAAATAAATCAATACACTGTTAAAACTTCGAAAATGAATTAAGATATCGTGTAGTTTATTATTTATCGGAACATAGAGTCCACCAACCTGTCTTCTAATATGTTTTATTCTTATTTGAAATTATTTATGGAAATAGAAATGATGGCTTCCAAAACGGAAGCCAATCTTCAGACGAATTAAAAAAAGAACTAAAAAAAAATACTAAATTTCGACAGAGTAACGAATGGAGTGGCCGACTATCATCGAGATTATATTCAACCCATATTTACATCAGTGATGGCTTGTGATCGAAGCAAATGACTCTTCCACTGCGAAAGAAAGCAGCAACTTACTTCAGGATCACCGTATATTGTCATATATATCTTCAAATATATTGAGAATCTTTTTGTTCACCATTAAGTACATCTTAATTGGAGCAACTTTTTATTTACATCAAATATCAGGGCCCGCATAGGGCGGCATTACGATGTTAATTTATCGTTTCTAATATGCATTTAACATCAATAAAAAAATATGATATCAACCATAATTATACAGTTATACATTTGCTTATTTCAGGAGAGTGCTGCATAAACCCTTAGTTACTTATAGTTTGTTGTTAAGTTGTTTTTTTTTCTACCAGTCGAAAAAAATATAACATGAACACCATTTATTTAGCCTAGATCATATTACTAATAAATTATGTTATCGGTGACACCACGTAGAGATAAAAATGAATTAGGTACTTTCAGGCCATTACATTCGTCATCAAATATAAATGATTTTTTTTTATTATGTCGATTAATGTTACAATTTCGACATTCTCAACTTACCATCTAAATCCTCACACCTCAGTAGAGTGGTGCATAAATCCCCAGCTACCTAGTTTGTTGTTAAATTATTTTTTCAACCAGTCGACAAACACGTTTTTAGCACCTTTAGCCTCGATAATATGCCATTACTGACGTATACCGTGATCGAGTTTCCGGTGACAACTGGCGTGTTGGTAAAAATTGGTTGAGTAACCTCGATGATAGTCGATCACTTCATTCGTCACAACATATTCTCATCTTGATAGTGTGTAATTTCTGTACATGGCATGGCCCCTTTTAATAGTAATTGCTTGTCAAACACGTTGGATGACATTTTTCGATCACATACATTTCCACTTGGCCCAACCGCGCTTTATTCGAAGTTACGGCATTTTTCTGTATCGGTAATCTAAGTGTTTGAGGAATCGTTGTATTGCTATTATTTGTATTGTATTCTGTTTTAGTGAGACTGATACGTAGCCCGTTAGTCACAAATACCGAATTTCATAGATGGATGTCATTTTCCACTTGGCTCTCACTTATTATGATCATTTCATTTGAAAATAATATTGTTCATGGAAGTGGATTTTGTATTATTGTACAAGAAAGATGTTGCATAACAGTAAAAAAAAAATGAACTTGATGTGCAAAATCCTGATGCACACCAACGTTAATATTGGATGAGCTTGATGTCCAACAATTTGTTTCGATGCTAAAGTTGACATTTATAAGCATATCTTTGATACCAGAGATATATAATACAGGAATAGTTTGAGATCTTTAATGTATGCCAATCGTGATATCTTGGCATTCTACCAAATTTCTTCTAAAGATCTATGAATGTCATGCAGGCGTCCTTTCTATTATAATCATTACACGATATATTTCTATGTCTGTTGATGGTCTGTCATTGATGAATGCGAACTGATTTTCCATGCACTGTTCATTTCAATTATCTGAATTCTAATACATATTTGAATTTTTATTTTATTTTCAGATTGTTCGATTAATAAATAATAAATTCTATGAATTCTCGATTGTGAATTTTCCACTTATTATTTTAAAAAATGAAGAGACAACAAAGTGAGCGAGATTGAACAGAATTTCGCAAAGTTTTGTTCAGTTTATTCAATGTCAGAAAGTTGAGTGGAAGAAAATAAATACATTTTTTTTTGCGTGTGAAGGAAGATGTTTGCAAGAAGTCTTATTTTGTAAGTTTATTTTTATTTTGTTAAATTATTAATTGTCAAATTTGAATTAAAATCCTCTTAAAAGAAACATTTTCAGATAATATTTTTTTTCCAAATCAATTGCCATTTGACGGTAAGAAATTCAATTGTGTAAATTCGATAAATTCATTGCCTTTCGTAATGTAAAATATATATGAGACATGATGGATGGTTTAATCGATTTTTCTTAAATTTGATTATTTTTTTTCAAAAATTCTTATCATTCCCTGCATTCGTTTCTCTTTTCTCAAATATTTAAATTTGTTTTCTTTTATTGCAGAAAAATTGCTTTTTTTTTTTTGTTATGATGTAACAAATTTGGCACGCTTTTATTTATAAAACTCCATTTATTTTTAGATATTTTTAATGGAAATATTAAGAAAAAGAGTGATAATTTGTCAAGGTGCCTTACAACTGTGTCTTTTGTTCTTTCTCAATTTTAATAGAAATTACTGACAGACAGAGCGTAGATACCCAGAAAAAAACTCGTTTAGTCATATGTTTCTCAGAAGAAAATCACATTAAAATTGATTACGAAAGATCTTAAATTAATTATAATTTGACTAGGTCAAGATTTATGATTTTGGTTTTCATTATTTTTCGGTAAACAATTTATATGTGTAAGTGAGTGAACTCACTACAAATATCAGAATTAAGTTGATTTAAATTTGTTATTCCGGATTTAATGCTAATATATACTCGTATGATTTAATAATTAACTAAGAAAATAAGGAATTTCACACATCATTACATTCAATGAATCCATTTCAGAATTAACTGTATAAATTTACATGTAACATCGCCAAAAGTAATATAGAGTGTTTTTCTAAGGCAATTGTGTGGCTGTTACTCGTTCTATTTGAAACACATAAAATTACACATAACAGCACCAAAAGAGTAATATCGAGTTGAATGACTACATCTTGAAATGAAATAGACTTGTTTTTCTAAGGCAATTGTGTGGCTGTTGGTTGGTTAAACTAGCAAGCCCGATATGTCCCGAAAAGACTCCAAGTAACATATAAGTGTCATTTTGATACCACACATCTTCATGGATTGGAAATGAACCGCACAGACCATCCACAGTAGTTTTTACTTTCCGTGATTCTGCTATTTATGTCCAAGTTCCGTGCACCAACCGACCGATTTCTGGCCTCCGCAATAGCGGGACAATTGCACATAACATGCAATATAGTCTACTCCTCGCCCCTTCCCAGCTTTAATAAAGTTTGTTAAATATAATACACATGCATGTACTCCAATAGGCCAATGTGTCCCCATGTATACTACTGGTTGGAAATTTATCCTTAAATTTTCATGCCCAGTCAATTTTGGAATTCATATAGTCTGTTAGTACATCCGCCAGGGCTCTTGACAGTAAACCTTGATCATTTCCATGACTGTACAGAATCCCGAATCTCTTTGCCTGATTGCGCTACATGAAGATAAGATTAGGAGATGGTGAAGAAACACATTTAAAGCATCCGTCGGCGTCATTCATTATCAACGCACCCGTAACACCATTCGCATCACTTCTCTGTGCCCTAACCATCTTGTTATAATTATATTTTTTTGTTCCAAAGCCGGCCACCACAATTGAACGCACTATCACTGTATACATTCACATAAAGTCAACTCTTTGGCCGAAGTCCTCACCTTTTATCATATACAATGCTATATACAAGTTCGTATTTTAGTTATTTAGACAATAGATCCATAACTGATACGATCATCACAAGTCAGCTAAAAAGTCCACTTTTGTATTTTCAATTTAGGGAATACTTTTAATGATCATCTACCTACCTAACAACTCGTTTAGAATTTGAATTGAATTTTAATATTAATCTATTTAATCATTTCCCCATTATAGAAACTGTGGTGGTTATTTACCCAAACAAGCAAAAAACCTTGGTGTTTTGGGTAGCAGAATATTGGGCAATAACAATAATGGAAAATTCAAATGTTATCATGAAGTAACTGGTGACATTATTTGTCCATCAATGGTCATGGGCATTGATCATTTAAGAGATCCACGTTTAAATAAGGTAAGTTACTGTAAATGATGTTTGTTTTTATTTACAATGTTACGAAATATGTATCGGTGTCGGGGGTTAATTAACACCTTAATTTATCTTTGAATTTGATTTTTTTCTTACTTTTTTGAAAATTCATTCATTTATCTTTAAAAAAAAATTGAATTTTTATTACTTTTCTGAAACACTCGCAAGTTTTATCAGACAATTGACAAATACCCTTGATAAAATACACTTTTTTTTTTTTTTTTGTTTATGTTCCTTTACATTGATGTCGAATTTAAGCCAATGTAGATTTAGTCGTAATATTATAGTAAGTTTTTATATTAATATTTTGTTTGTTTTGTTTTATTAATGATGTTAAGTGGAAATAATTAGAATATAGATAATGATGTTAATGCCAAATAGATATTGTTATAATGTATATCTTAAGTGTATAAATGATGAAATGTGTCTGCATAATTTATGAATATATAAATTTTATGTTTAATTAACTATTAGTAGTGATTAAAGTAATTCTTCAATAAGTGGATAACTAATAGTGTTGTTCTCTGATGTACTTGCACTTATAGTTTAATAATATTTGAGTAATTAATTATTTCAAATCTAAAGCAGTCGGTCTTCACATGATCACCGAGCCCTAGATATAGAATTTGTTTTTAAACATAATACAACAGGAAATCAAAATGCATTCTAACGAAAACCATCTTAATCTCGATCTTTCTTTTACAACACAACATTGGGCACGAACAAAGGTGCAAGCAAGACAATGTTGTATCACATGTCAAACATGATCTTTCAAAAATGTATCAGTGAAAGTCTTTAGTAGCAATGGTAATTTGTGAAGTGATGTGAACTTACGATTATATTGTTTGTGAAACATCTTATTGATCAATCGGTGACGAGTTGATTTTTGGTGTTATTCGGAATTTTTTCCATATGGAATAAGTTACCTAACATAAACAAACAGTTTATCTATGTTTTAGAAACTTGTTGCTCTCAACTATATTTATATGTTCTATTTTGGATAGCATACATCAAGATTATGCTAATTCAGTTCCAATTATATATTTAATTGTGTTTTTTTTATTTATAAACTTAACATGGAATGTCTTTTGAAATTTTATTATTTATTATTTTTATCATTTAGGGTTTAGCATTTACATTAGAAGAACGTCAAGTTCTTGGCATTCATGGACTTCAACCAGCACGCTTTAAAACCCAAGAAGAACAATTAGAATTGTGTAAAATTTCTATAAATCGTTATCAAGAAGATCTGAATAAATATTTATATTTAGTTGATTTACAAGTACATAATTATAAAATAAAAAATAATAAAATTCCAAACATAATGATATTTTTAGGATCGCAATGAACGTTTATTTTTTCGATTACTTTCGGAAAATGTTGAAACAATGATGCCAATTGTTTATACACCAACAGTGGGTTTAGCATGTCAAAAATTTGGTTTAATTTATCGTCGACCAAGAGGTCTTTTCATTACAATACACGATCGTGGTCATGTATATGAGGTGTTACGTAATTGGCCTGAACCCGATGTACGTGCCATTGTTGTAACCGATGGTGAACGCATTTTAGGTTTAGGTGATTTGGGTGCATGTGGTATGGGTATACCAGTTGGTAAACTTGCATTATATACAGCATTGGCTGGCATTAAACCACATCAATGTTTACCAATTTTAATTGATGTTGGTACAAATAATAAGGATTTACTAGAGGATCCACTTTATATTGGTTTAAGGCAGAAACGGGCTGTCGGCGATGAATATGATGAATTTATTGATGAATTTATGAGTGCTGTTGTTAAACGTTATGGACAAAATACACTTATTCAGTTTGAAGATTTTGGAAATCATAATGCATTTAGATTTTTAGACAAATATCGTGATAATTATTGTACATTTAATGATGATATTCAAGGAACGGCCGCTGTTGCCGTTGGTGGATTGTATGCATCGTCTCGTTTGACTGGCAAAAAATTTGCCGATTATAAAATTTTATTTGTCGGTGCTGGTGAAGCGGCAATTGGCATTGCCGATTTATGTTGTAAGGCAATGGAAGCGGACGGTATAAGTGCTGAGGTATAACAATGGATATATTAGATATCTATGATTTTATATTTCAAATAAATATAATGTTGTTTTTTTTTTTTTTGTAGGAAGCCAGAGGAAAAATATTTATGTGTGATATTGATGGTTTACTTACGACAACAAGAAAAATTGGCAATTTAGATGGCCATAAAGTTTACTATGCAAAAGATGAAGAACCAATGAAAAATTTAGGCGAAGTTGTTAAAAAGATTCAACCTTCCGTAAGATAAAATTAAATAAAATAAATTAGAAATTTAAAATTTGCTAATTTTTATTTATTTATAAAAAAAAAAAATATTAAAAATTCGAATATATAAATTAAACAAAAATAATAAAATAGATTATTATTGGAGCATCAGCTACACCTGGATTATTTACACCAGAAATTTTACAAGATATGGCAAAATTCAATGAACGACCAATTGTGTTTGCCCTGTCGAATCCAACAAGTCGTGCTGAATGTACAGCTGAACAAGCTTTTCAAAATACTGACGTAATTTATATAAATATATATTTAAAAATTATTTTTATTTATTTTTCCAATTTCCTGTCTTTTTCTTTACATAGGGTCGTGTCATCTTTTGTTCTGGGTCACCATTTCCACCAGTAATGCATAATGGACGATTATTTAAACCAGGCCAAGGAAATAATGCCTATATCTTTCCTGGTGTTGCATTAGGTGTTATTGCTACACTTATGCATCATATACCTGATGATGTATTTTTAATAGCCGCACGTGAATTGGCTGAATGTGTAACAGATAATGATTTGGCAATTGGTTCATTATATCCGCCATTAGATGCCATTCGTGAAGTATCACTGAAAATTGCAGTTGGTATTACTAAATATGCATATTGTAAAGGTGAGTTAATTAGTATTATGTTTGTTGTTTTTTTTCCCCAAAATATGAAGTTTTTTATTTAAGTATTCCCACACAAACACAAAACAAAATAGAATCAAATAAAAAATTATGAATCTTATTAGGCATTGCTTCAAGATATCCTGTTCCACTTGAGCATGAAGTTAATTTTGAATTTTTCGATACTTATGATTTTTACTATAAAGAATTTCGTTATTTACCTGTGACCTATCATTGGCCGAAAAAATATACAAAACCATATGAAGGTGAAATGACTAGAGTTACATTATTATAAGAGACTATTGAACTGAAATTTACTGCAAATCTGTGAAAAATGAAATTATGAATGATGCTGAATCTTTGAAGACTTATTATTAAAAACTGTTCATATGTTTGCAAAACATTTCTAATGAATTATTTCGTGATTATAAAATTTATTTTCGTTAAAAATCAATATGTTATTATTGAAATGATATGTTTATGTTACTTGTGTCTATAAATTGAATGCAATACAATGATCAAATAAAATGGAAAAATTGAAGCACTAAACGTTACAATGGTGGTGTAAAATGACTCAACTAAAAATCGTACATAAATGTTTCAAAATTATCGATTATCGCTTATTATAATGACACCAGTTTTCGATTACGATGTCACTAAAATCTCTGAAGTTGTTGACATCGATGTTCGAAAAGTTTCTAGTTTTTCGGACATTATATGATAAAACAATGTGTTACATTTAATAAGTTTTTGTTGAAATTTTTGTGACCATTGAACGACGCCCTCAATAATATAGATAGCATCTAAAAACTTCATGGTGGTTGTTAACTTCTGCAATGAACATGAGTGATTTCTCCTAAAAAGTTATAATTTGTAATTTTTTTTTCTTCATTAATAAATGTCTTAGTCCCACTTAAGTGTTTGAGTATAAAAAGATCACAATTATTTAAAGCAATAATTTAAATTTATATACGAAAATGTACACCAAGCAAAGAATTCCCATATTGCTAAACAAAACGTTGTGTGCTTAACTAATTGTTTTTTTTTTGTTTTGGAAAAATCCACTTTATATTTTGTTGTTTTTAAATTAAATTTTATTTCAGAAAATATTTTACTTTCTGAAAAGGAAATGCGCGAAAAATATGAAACTGCTAAGCAAGCAGCTCAAGGTATGAATTTCAATATTTGTTTTAGAGAGATGACAAAATCTCAAGTATACACCTTTCGTTAGTGTACCCCTTAATGTATTAATATCAGTATGTCCTTTCCAATAATAATAACATCCAAATAATTTTAATTACGTTAATATTTCTATTTTATTTTATTTACTTTATTTTCAATTTTTTAATATCGAATGTTATAATTTCACTAGTTTTAATCTACATAAAGCGTATACGTTTTTTGTAAATACAAATTTTCAAATAAGGGGTTGTAAATGTGTGAGATAATACCCGATATTAATAACATCCACAATTAACTTCTAAAAATTTGTGTGAATAGGAATAAAAAAAAAACGGAAAAACTATAATAATTTAGCAAGTTGCAACATTGATTTTTAAGTGTGTCGAAGATGTTCTAACAAATAAAAAGTGAAATTCTAGATAACCATAAAATACATTCCTGTTTTACACATGAAAAATATATCAGTAAGCATGCAAGATTCAGTACCTTACATGATATGTTCTCCATAATTGTACGCATAATATCACGATCAATGCATTAAATGTCCATTTAAAAAGACGGCAAATAACATGTTCAATAATGGTGTCTGCCATTCAATAAACTGTTCAACAATCATTTTTAATGTATTAGTAATTGTTTATGTAATACATGCCATAGGTCTGTAACCTTCTCACTATCAGTTACTATGTCTTCTTCAATATTTCCGGTGGTATGTTATTGGTGCTGTCTGTGACTGTATTATTTGCACCTTCTGCTTTACTTTGCTTAGATGTTTGTTGTAATGCGAATTTATTCACAACACAACTTGGAGCAGAAATTCTGAATCCGTTATCAGATTTGCAATATGTTTTGGTGAAAAAAATCATTTGAGCCATCATGCACAAGTATTAACATGTTAGTCTGTATTTTTCTATAAGGATCGGCAGGTTCATTACATTTTTGATACTCTTAATATGTGTTCTCTTTGTTAATGAATTCCACTTGCAATCACGAATATTATCTTCACTACAGATCTTATAATTTTTGTTGTTTTGTCATTAACCCTCATATCAGTTCAGTTGGAAGTAATTTCCACATTAATTATTGTCGATCTACATTATTGCATCATTTTGTGTTTTGCGTGTACACATTGTCGCAAATACTTCTAGTCACCTTTATTAGTCCAGGTTTATTTTATTAGATAATACGAGTAAAAATCTGTTTCCTATTGTTCATCACAAAATTTCATAGTATTCGCTATTTGAATATTTGTTACCAATAACAACATTTTCAACTGATAATTCTTCAGGTTCTTCTTTTTACCCAATTTTACATTGATATCTGACATAATCATCAAATAATTTGTTTTCATATATTGTATGGCAATGTGGAAGTAATTTGTATATTTGTATTTGCTTTTATTCTTGTTGAAATAACGCTAGCAGCCACTTACATCGTTTACTCTATAATATAATAGAATGTTTGACCATTTTTAAGAATATAACATTACTATTCTCGACTTCTTACCTTACCTACCTTAACAACAATATCCCAGTTAATGCGATACTGTTCATTTTGAAAATCTATCATTTTAATCATTAATTATAGCCTCCACCAGAACCCATGAAGCAGATTGAATACTTCAGTATGTTAGATTAAGTATACTTTTGATTTATATCTACTCAACTGGATGTCTTTCTGATTTATAATTTTCCACATTTCATACATTAGAAGAGATTGGACGTTTCCAAAACATCACTCTTGTGTACTGTAGGGTTTGTGAGTTTACGTTTATTCTATACTCGAACCATTATACAGTAACTGTCATCTAATCTTTTTATATGGTCACTTTCATCAGTAAATTATGATTTTTCTGTCAAATCATTAGCGTCTAGCTTGAGTTTGGTTGTGCATTAACGGGACATTTTCATGCAGTATCATTAGCCATCTGAATCACATTTATCGATAATTTTCCAGCTATATAAAACAAAGAATTGATTGTTATTTTTAGAATATTTCAAAAATTGATTTGTTATAAAAAAAATAAATTGTTAATTGTTGTATAATTTTGTTAAATTTGAATTTCTATAGTGATTTAAATTGAATAATGTTATCGACGACTTGCATATTTATGTAAGTCAATTATAAATTCTATATTATAACATTAGATGTATGATGGATACGGACGACGTCAAAGTTATTATGTAAGGAAATAGAATATCGCGTTGTTGTTCAAGTCAATTTATCATCGAGTATTAAATTTTTTGATTACTGAAGAAGGATAAAACAAAATCAATGGAGGGAAGAATAATCGAGAATCAAATGAACCTATAAATAAATACTGTAATCAAAATAAATTGTAATTTGCAAATTCTTTATGTTGGTTGTATATTTGTTTTTATTTTTTTTTTTAGTTAATTTGTTAACAAAATTATTTTTTTATATTTCTTTAATTGATAAACGTCCGTCTCATAAATAAATAATAATAAAAGAAATTCGTAAATTTTCAGGATTGGCATCAACATATCCTGAACCACATGACAAACGTAAATGGTTAGAAGATCAATTATATAATTTCAATTATGAGAGTTCAATGCCAATAACATGGCAATGGCCAAAATCACCGATAATGAAAACAAGGGAATTGATTCCAACGAAATTAGTCGAACGGGAAGAGAAGGTTTAAAGTGTGTGTGTTTTCTTTTTATTTACACCACTTTTTATTTTTCTTAATTTGTGTTTTAAACATAAATGTTAAGAAATTCTCGTTCGACTACTACTTACCAGTAACTGCTGCTGCTATTACTACTACTACTACTACTACTACGTACAAACATAATAATATTTATTTATCTAAATTGTTAAAAAAAAGAAAATTTTAAAATATTTAACGAAATTTTCCTAGAAAATGTTCAATAATCCTCTAAATTCAATTATTAAAAATGTTTGTGAAAGTTTTACATTTTAAAATATTGTAAGTATATAACACAAAAAAAAAAACAAAGAATTATTTTTTAAGTATAAAATTGTGAATTTTTAAGCAATTCCTTTTTTGGGTTTTTTTTTAAAAATTTTATTTTTTAAAAACGCCAATAATTAAGTGAAAAAATGATCAACCACGTATATAATACGTTTTTGTTATATCGCAGTATTTTTCCTCTTGTTGTTTGTTGTTGTTGTTGTTGTTGTTATTGCTGTTGTTATTGTTGTTTTTTTTTTTTATTTATTATTTTTGTTTCTTTTTTAAAAAAAAAGTTTTAAACTTTTTTGTGATTTTTTAAAAAATTTATAAATATAAAACAACTTATGTTTTACTTAAATATGTAACCGGCATATATTATTTTAAGTAATAATTTAATTTAATAATACAACAAAAAAGACGGGTTTTAAATTTTAATAAAAAGGAATATTAAAATTAAAAAATAAAAAATAATGAAGAAAATAAAAACGTAAAAAAATGTTTATTAATCTTGTATACTTTACATTGTTATAAATTTTATTTCTTTTTTTTTTTTAAAATAATATATTTTATTTAAAAAGTGCTTAACTAACATAACGTTTGGTTTATCATAAGTAGCTGGGTTTATTTACATTTTCAATAAACAACGTCCTTGTCTTTTAATATATTAAAAATGTGAATTTGCATAAGGAGGGGTTATAATCAATTGAATGGTAATTTAAATATCTCTTGAAAACGATTGAAGACAAAATTTTGGTGAGCTCAGTATACACAATGCATCTAATACTAAGATGTACCTTTTAAAATTATTAGATATCCTGAAACACTATATATAGCACATTCCATTTTCAAGAACTATATTAGGACCAAATTACTTTGCTCACCATATCCAACAATATTCAATCATTTACGATTTATTACAATGTTTTCACTTTCGATATCCGCGCTTACAAAGTACAAATAATTATGTTTTAATGTATTTCAATATGATATCTTTAATATAACAATGTACTATAATAAAACGAAAGAATGTTATTAAATTTTGAGAATTTGTAAATAGCAGAATGTAATGAAAATGTAGTCTTTTAAAGACTAATATTTTAGGGAGAAAAATTAAAATATTAAGTGAACGACTGAAAACAAGGATAAAAGATTTGTAAACGCTAAGATTTACAAAAAAATGGATACAGATATTCTATCGCAGCATTTGAAGATATTTGCAGTTAAATAAATTAATACTCGTAATGTGTTTTTTACTTTTTTTTACATTTATCATGTTTTTATTATTTTCTTTATTTTTTACATCATTTATTTAATTATTATTTGTTTTTGTTTTTTTGTTTTTTCAGTTATTAATTGGATTATTGATGTCACTAAGATCCCAAGATCCCAAGATATTCAGAACTGTTGAGGTCAATGGACTCAAAAAATTTATATATGAAATCTAGCGGTACTGGTTTTTTTAGTTATAACACTATTTTCAATTATTAATGTCACTACATAAAAGTACAATTGAATTGATAAAGCAATTGTTTAATTTAAATAAATTATAGTTGTGTTCAATGTAAACTATGCAATAGTTGGTCGATTGAAATCAGTTGTTTTCAACATAAATTTTTCATAATACACCAGTTTTTTTTTTTTTGATTTTGTATTGGACGATTAGCCAGAGAATGGACAGAAGAAGAGCAAAACAACATGTAAGTGCCTTGAATATATCTCTTAAATCATTTTGTTTGCAATTTCCTATTAATTTTCAGTGATTTTATTCTTCTGTTTTTTTTTTTTTTCTTTTAATTTGCAAAACAGCGTTTGTAGTCCATGATGTTAACTTGAATGGAAAATGAAAAGTTTGGAATTTTCTGCTTGTGTGGACATCAACAAACGAGGCAGAAGATGCGAAAGTTATCAATTTTGGGTATGTTTTCTTTAAATTATTCTTATTAACATCAAAGTTCAATTATTTTATAAGACCTGGTCATTTGTGTATTAAAATGATTTCCATTTTATTTTTTTTTTTTTTTCATTTTCAATATACTGTGCTATATTTAGTTAATCCGGTTAGTCAAAGTTATTAAACTTATTCCGATACAATATGTGAATATCGGTATTATTTAAGTCACCTCCTTTACCGATTACTGTATTACTTTTTAGTGATTTTTACTCTTTTATGAACGTACTATACTTTTGCTACTTTTCACATAATCATGTATACTAATCTAAGACGAGCATAACTAAATGTGACGACAAAATGCCTTTGTGCCTACAGTATAATCCACGAATCATGTTCATATATCTTTTTTTTTTGTTTAAATTGGTCATATCATAGAATAATGAAAAATGAACGACCATTTGTTTAAAATCAACGAACAGCATGTATAATGGAGTTTGCTATTCAATTCGATTGATTGACTATAACAACTGTAACGTGTTTATGTGCAAAAACTACGAGATGTGTGAAACAACCAACCTTATTTATTCGACTAGTTTTCTTTAATAATTATTGCAACACTCTTGGTTTATTGTGTGCAATAAGGTGATATCAAATAAGTTCTCACACATACTAAAATTACACGTTTTCGGTACTTTTGATTAACCGTGCCGCCCTCTTTATTCGGTAAGAATATAATCGATTAACGGCATTCTTGTTCTATTAATTTTTTATTTGTTATTTCGAAGTATTTACGTTTATCATACTTGCTTGCAGTTGCTAACCTATTTATCTAATTGACTATACTTCACAATGAATTTATTACAAATTTATTCCAATTTTATTCAACAACAAGCGAGACGCTAAATGAGCAGTAAAGTGTTTTGTCATCGTTCTGCTGTCTAAAAAAAAAATAACAGTGTGAATATTTTTGAATTTTAAGGAAGAGCGAGGTATATTTTCCAAAAATATATGAATTTATTTTGAGGACATCATAATCACTATAGAGTGTATTTTAGGATTAAACACAAATATCTCAACAACGGCTAAATATACAGAGTTTTCGTATTAGAGGAGGAACGACACAGAAACAAGTATTACCGCAGTATTCCGTTTTCACAGACCAACTTGTAGCGGTCAAATATATGTATACCAGACTTTTGTACTTATTATCCCAAAATATTAGCACAATGTTTCTGATTCTCATCTTAACCGGTTCACCACATAGATGTGTAGTAGGGTGGCATTCCATTACGGACATATATCTCGATTACAAAACATTGTTGATTGTGTCATGATTTGATGATGCAGTTAATAATTACAAATCACCATTTTCTAGTCATATAGTAATTTGAATTATTTTTTATTAAACTTTGACAAGACATGGCATTTAATTATATTTTTATAATACCCTTACAATCTATGCCTGTAGTCCTTTGGATGCATTTCTGTAGCATTTAAAGGGCAAAACTTGTATAGATTGGTAGGATTATATATGATCGCTAAGTTGTATTTGATGGGGTGTTAGTGACACAACAGTTGAAAGATATCTACGTGGTATTCTGTTTCACAAAAAATATGCTTATATTTGCACTAATAAATTGTCTAAATTACTTTTTTTTGCTTTCTTTCAGGTAAATCACTGCATCCTTGGAAAACGCAATACAAAAAATAGGACAACTGATGATAGCATTCAAATTATAAAGGCACAACATAAACAAAACATGAAGAAAATAAAAAATAAAACAATTTAACATACAAAATTATATTGTAATTAAATAAATTTATTGTAAATATTAAAGAAATATTAACAAATTCATGTACATAAAATTTAAATTCAAATCTGTTTCAATTCAACCAGAAAAAGTCCCCCCCCCCCATTGAAATCCCAAATCATTTGAGAATTCTTTAACCTGAAAAGAAAAATAAAAGAGTTAAAAATTTTCACAATTTTTTACCTTAAGTAGCACTTAAACTACACGTTTATAAAGCATGAGTTGGACGAGTAGTTAGCGTCGTCCGGGCATATTTTTAACATCATGGTAGAGATGTGGTTCAAGTACGGTAAGTACTTAGAATCAAGTAATTATTTGCAAAATAAATCAAGTGGGC
>JANSTX010046751.1:0-12104 GCA_027564355.1 Penthetria funebris | reverse complement strand
TTATTATTTTGAAATTTAATTTACAAATGAAAAACAAATCTTATGATCTAGATAAATTAATAACAATTTATAAAATAATAAAATAAATTTCGTATAAAAATTTCGCAATGTAATTGATTTTTAAAATCTCTTTATTTATTATATATGCATTTTATTACGAGTACCTTTTTATTCTTTGGCCTTCGTTTTCCATTTAAAAACGCACATTACCATTCACTCATACATAAACATATACACACACAAACACATACACACAGTAAGAATATTTGAAATAATATTTACTTGATGCTATGCGTAAATTATACATATTTAAATTATACACTTTGAGCTATATGGTTAGCACATCGGTGTGGTTGATCTGTTATTATTTCAATTCTATGATCGCCTGCATGATACTAAAATTTGATAAAACATTTCCAATTGAAATAAATTAATTTCTATAATATTAAAAATATTGGCTCAAAATATGAATTAATATAAGTAATTGTAGACATTTTTTTGAAAATGATCATCTTTAAATTCAGGATTATGTATACATAATAATATCAATTACATTGAAAACAATTGACCCATTAATTTTTAATTTTATTCAGTTATTTTTGGAAAAATAGAAAATTATTCTTCAGCATGAAAATGCTTAACCATATGTTAACATCTATTTTGAAACACTGAAATGATATGTGCTACCCTAGTATTTACCAGACATCCCTCTTTCTGATTACCACTTGTATCGATCGATGAGTTATGGCAACACTTCAGTTCCTATTTAAATGCGAAAAAACGTGGAATTCGTATGCGGCCAGAAAGATGGAAAAAGTAGTGACTTGCGATGAACAATACTTTAAATAAAATACATTTTACCAATTTTTTGCAATTAAATCCCAATTTTAGCAAAAATACGTATTAAACTTTCTTGTATATCCAATATAGAAAATTAAGTTAATATTGGTGTTGCAATTTGTCACCTGATTTTAATATATGTAAATGTTATCTTGTAATTTGTCTAGATTATTACAATTTAATAATTTTATAACAAACCTTATTTTAAAATTCAAAACAAATTTCTGAGAATTATTTAATATCTTAAGATATAAATGTGTACTTAAATTATTAGTTCCATCCAACTACATTGTTTTCACTGGTTTTATATAAAAAAAATTTCGTCCATCAAATATAGTTGCCTCAACGTAATTGAAGCGATGTGTAACAAACCTTTTTCCGTTAGAAGTTTTGTAACTGTACTTGGCATTGTAAATTCAGTTTAGAAGCTGAAGGAACAAGCATATCAATAATGCAGTTTTAATATCGATATATATATGTAATGTTATGTCTTTAAGGACAAATACTGCAATATCGAATAATGTAACCGACTCATCTTACGTCCGTGTTTTGTAATAGGAAATCCGTAATGCTTGTAATTGAATAGAAGCCAAAAAAATGTGTTTTTTTTTTTTGACAAAACATAAAAATATCTCACCGTACACGCTAACAATCAATAGACGTGTATATCACTCTACAGAACTAGTTGAAAATAAATTCGAATATAATTCATTATTTATTTTCGATTCGGTAATCTTATTTTTTATTGTTGATTTGGTTGACATTTAATCTTACACTAATATTAGAAAGGCAAAATTACACATCGATTTGTTACCGTATATGCTTATCCATGTAGTATAAAGGAGAAAATGAAGGAGGAGTCGTACTTTAGCATATTGATATAATATTTATTATTATTTTGTTTATATTAGAATTGATTTTTTGCTGCAAAACAAATATACATTTTAAAATAATTTCCTAATTGATTGAAGTATTTTGAATTATTTTCAACATATCATAAAACATTCTTATTTATTACAAATTTACTTTGATTCTAAAATTAAAATATGATTTTGTGAATGACCTAAGTTATAAAGAATAACCGTTTACTTAATATTTATACTGTTTAGTTTTATCTATTATACGGTTAGTCAAATTATGCCGGTTCTCCAATGGCAATTAATATCAAAACCATAAATACCATCTTTTTTTTACCTCGTACTATCCCATATGTTATACTATTAATTTACAATTTTTTTTACTTCTCGCACGGTTGACCAAAATAATCAACTACAAGCCGATACCGCAATTACGCAAAATTTACAATAGTTGCGTTTTATAACTACTGTGATTATATTTTTTTCTCGTGTAAACATCAATTTATAATTAGTTGCTGGAAAATCAACTTATAATTATAAATTATCAATTTCAATTCCATCCTTTATTGTATAAAATTATTCTCAATATAAATTGTGAATAATAACCTTTTCAGAAATGACTACGCATCGGGCTCTCGATGCTTATCAACCATATAATAAAGTTATACCATGGGCTCGTCAGTATATGACTAATACTGTGGAAATGGGTTATTACAACCAGCTCAAAATGAATTCATATGAGAGATTGTAAGACAAGAAACTTGTCGCAGCGCGTCAAACACATCGTATCCTCGACAAAAAAACGGGAATGTATCATGAGAGGGAGTAAATTCAATTATTGATAACTAAATCCATTATCACTCAATCCTGACACTTGGTATAGTTGTCTATTCGTATTTATTAGCCCAATTTCCAGATCGAGCGTATTAACAAATAATAACACATTACAAACTGTAGTCTGATAGGCATTATCAAAGGAAGTTGCATATTGTAGGACAAGATATAAAATGATGTCTAAAGTTTGGTTATCAATTGGAAAACCGAAATTCAACGGCTAAAAAAATTCGCATTCGGTAGAATTCTTATAGATATGTAGATTTCGTAAAACAGTTGTGCGTTATTTTCTATAAAACTTATATTATGAAAACAGGATAAAAATATTTTCGCAAAAAAAACGCAACCTATATTATTTTCAATAGATCGATAAATGTAAATATAGTCGTATGTGGTATTGATGGTTAAATAAATTAAATAGAAAATTACGAGAAGTTTTTTTCATCAATAAATAGTAAATATATAAATGTAAAAAAAATAACAGTTCGTTAATATGATGAGACGATATTTAACAAACATCGCTCAACCCCAAACAGGAGAAAAACTATCAGTAAGATAATGATCTAATCTTCTATTTAATATTACTGGTCACTTTTACTACTATACATTTTAAGATTTGCTATTATTCAAGATCTACCTGTACAACAGCACCTTTAATTTACTATATCCCCATCCAATGGTACTCGCTTTCTTAATGACAGTTCTTCTAATTCTCTCCGGATTCTACTCAAGTTGTATTTTGAAATATCTCCGACTGGTCGTCAGAGTGTATGACCGATACAATTCCACTTTTCGAATTCCCGATTTCAAAACTAAAGTGATTCTGTCGTGCACGATAATAACCATAAACCTTTGTATCGTGTTCAGCAAGGTGATACCAGCCACTTCTCTCGCACATACTCAAGTTAGCCTTTTCGGCAGTTTAATTATCAACCCCTCTTTCCACAAGGTTGCAGTATCATCAGACAACCACACTTCTTGCTATCGCATAAGCAGTATGCTCCTGGTTTTTTTTCTTGTAAATTCTGATGGTTTTCTGCTTAAATCTCTCGAGATTGGATTAATGTCAATAGCCTACGTGAACAAACAGTCCAGATTTAAAATCCCTGAATCGTCTTGTAGCCGGTCTTCAGTTAACCGAACTTTCAACTACCTGAACTTCGGTGCTATTCAGTAGTTCACGAAACTACTCGGCCCATCTTTCGATTTGCTGAATCTGATTTGGGATCAGTAAACCGTCTCTAGTTGAATTGAACGTACAGGTCTAGGATATGATCTCTATATAACCAGATTTTAGAATTATGAATAAAACTAACTATACATAAATATTGTTTTAAAGATTTTTATTTTAATCTAATTGTATGTTGCCATTTAGACCAAGTCGCGTGATTTTTTTTTTCAATTTCTAAGTCTACAAGATCACATGATTTTGCGTGGTTGGAAACCTACTGTGCTATATATTGAAACTAGAATTGCATTAATCTTGATCACATATTTGTCGTATCACTTAATTTGCTTATGTAATGGTGGATCACAAAGGCGAAATGAGTTCCTGATCCCGTGCTGAAAAATGATAGTATGTTGTATACTAGGAATAAAAGAAACAAATGTTTAGAAGGATCTACAGCAACATATATAATTATTTATAATTTATTTATTTACTATTTTCTTTCTATAACCATATATTCCAGCGGACTCTGAGTTTACATAAAGTATTGCTAAACACCCTATTATTTTGAGTACGTATTATCAATCAAGATTTTATTACGTGTACCGATTTTGACTTATATGTAGATTACATCTAGCAATAATAATAATATACGATCAACTTACAAGGTTCAGATTATTTTAAGAAAGTTTAGACTATGTACAATTATATTTTTATTACTACTACGAGTAGTTTTGTAAAGAAAAAAAATAATCTGCTCGAGGAAGGTGCGGTACTAAAATAGTAGTTATTAAAGAAAATTTTAACTGAAATGAAAATAATAAAAATATAAAAGAATATTTTTTTAATATTAAATAGCTATTTTTGATATACTTGAAAATATGTTATATACTCGTATATTTATTAATTATAAATTACATTTAAAAGATTCTTCACAACTATTGGCACTCAAATTAACTGCGTGAATTTTCTTTAATTTGTATTACGAGATATTACCCGACTAGTAACCATAAATTATATATTAACTTAATAAACGGTATCAATAACTGTATCATTAACTAATTTTTATTAAATATCTAATTGGAAGTAATATATAGCATATTTCTAATCAATTCGATAAATTTTATTATTATTTATTTAAGAATGATTGTATTGCAGCGACTTTAGAACAGTTATGTTCGAATGAATTTATTGTAATTTCGTTAATTTATCTATCTATAAAAGTCTCAACATTTATTGTGAATATATCATGTAAACTGACAATTGTCTGATTCTATGATTAATTTGCTCTATTTTTCAATAAAAATAATTAACCGTGCTTACTACCGTGTACGTATTTGCTAATTTAGACTGCGTTTTTAACTGCTATTATGGGGAAAAGAACCATTAAGGTAACGTATATACTTTATTAACACTTGTCAGCTTTATTGTAACAGTAAAATATCAAATTGATTTAAAATATAAGATAAAATAAATGTACTATTAAATATAATATAAAATTACTTAATAGCTAATGATTTAACATATTCTGGACGACTTGTTTTTCTGTTTGTCAATTTTAAGAGAAGAGTAAAATTTAGTTTTTTTGAACAATAAATTTGCTATACAATTTAAAAAATTACTCCTAGTCTTCATTTGTTTACAACTTTACTTTGCTGATTGACGTGAGATTTCTAACATCGAATCTAAGGCGGAATGATACTCGTTGTATTATACAGAAACTGGGACTAAAAAGTATCTACAACGGGTTCGAGGATTTCCATACAAAATATGTATAATAACAGAAAAACCGCGTAAATACAAAACCACATAAAGTAAATCGCATAGAAATGACAGTACATATTTAAAATAATCAATTAAAAAATGTGTGCTTTACTCGTATGTGTAATAAAATTGATGTATTATACAAATTTATAACTATAGATTGAGTTTTCTGGTATACATGTGAAAAATTCCGTGGTAATCAATAAATCACTAAATACCTATAATAGTTCTATGGTGATGGTGATACTAAATTTATTGTTATTGTTTATTGTTTTAGGGTATTTAGTTAATATTTACGTTTCTTTTTAAATTCATTATAGGAATAAATTTTGATTGCTTATTTAGTCTAGGATACAATGATATCTATAAAGATTATACTACAATGTAAATCTCATTATAATATGTCGTTACGCAGACAAACTTCAATTTAAATAGCAAAGCAAAGTTACAAATCAATGCAAAATTCAAAATTGATTATCTGCATGATTGATTATTGTTGGGAAACACTTAATAAAGATCAGCTTAAAGTAGGAATATGTAAACATGTCATTATGCACATCATCGATGAACAGTTTTACCTCATCTCTTCACATTTGATTATTACAGGTTCTCATTTCACAGAAGACATATAAATAATCATTTAATAATTACATTTATATATGACTGTTGATTTGTGACCCAACTTTTTTTTACAATTACCATTTATTTTTATAAGTAATTTATTATTGAACATAATAGTACTCATATAAATGTTCATAAAAACATTTCTCGTAATGAATTTATGGGCTGCTAAATTGAACAAAAATTCTTTCAAATATAGTAGGTATATACTAAAGTCATATAGAATTTGACTCGACGAATACAAACAATAAAATATATTTTTATTAACTATAAATTCATTAAAAATATGCAATAATACTCGTATATTATGACATTCCATTAGTTAATATATTTAATGTATAAAGGATAACGCAGTCGTTAAATTTGTCAGCATTCTGCATATTTATATATGTAAGTTTACGAGGGTGGATTGATAAGTATTCAGAATAATGGCGATCTATGCGTCACTAATAACCACTTCTTTTATTTGTTGTGAAGTATATGTTGTTTTAAACGAAAGCTGTAAAATTATTAATAATAATATAATTTATAACATTTGATTCAACAATTTTTTTGTAAGGTCACTTTAGATTTTTTTAAAATATGGAAACAAATGAATATCGCTTTCATTTTAAAAGGTTTAGAATCAAAAGAAATGACCGATGAAATGAAAACACTGTTAGGTGCACATGCATGTTTCAAATGCAACCCATTTATAATTGGGTAAATGAATTTAGGCGTGGTCGTACAAGCACTACACCACAAATGATCGAAAAATCCCATTAAATCAATATAAATTACCATCGTATAAAGTTGCGCGAGATTGCTAACATTGCGAACTTCTCATATGAACGTGTACACAACATCATACATACACGAAAAATTGAATATGAAAAATCCAACAGCAAGATGGGTCCCACATATGTTCAAATGTACAAACAATTAATCGAACCACTATCAAATCTGCCCTGTGTATTATGTTAAACTAGTACTTTCAAAGCCACAATATCTGCTATAACTTGTATAGAGGTTTACGTACTGGCTGTAAATGAAATAGGCTATTGAAACTGCTGATGTTTGGAAGACGTAATTTATATTTGCTAGTTAGCTAGTTGTTTTCTTCTACGAGACTGTAAAAACGTTGTCGAAATATATTATATTGACTACAATTTCTATCGGCAGACAGATAATAATCGTTGTTTCTGCATTATATTAATAGATAACGAATAACCAGGAAACGTATACTTAATTAATATAGCGCTAGATTGCAATAGGCCTATTAATTTGATCCGAATGGACAGATATTACAACGATCAAATACATGTATTTTACTGATTGCATAACATTATTTTCCCGAGATCTCGAGGTATGAACAATAAGCGTCATTGCCATTAGGTTCCTCGCTACTAGTTTACAAGATATTCGCATAGTTTTTAGACCCTGGGAACAAAGTTCCAAGGGTCTATTGTATTTGATTCCGTTCATGTAACGCCAAGAAATAAAACTCTAAAAAAAAATAAAATAACTCAGAAGTGCCTATAATTGAAAAAAAAAGTTGATTTAAGCATGTCCGACCGGCCTTGCGCACGATAACTTGAGAATGTTTTGATATATCGCTATGTAATTTTGCACATGTCATTTTTATCTGATTTGTGAGCCTAAGTTCGAAGATGAGGAAAATTGGAGTACTCCTTCAAGTACCTCCCATACAAACTTTTTACTCTTTTTAGATTCAAATTCACTAATTTAAGCGAAAATTCAAGGTGCGAGATATCAACTATTTAGCAATTCCCTTTAATGAATATTTATATATAATTATGAGATCCGGTAAACAATTTCCAGGACGTACAATAATCGGAGAAACCAATTAAACGGTTCTTTTGCTTATACTGGCATTTATTAGAAGGAACCAAATATATAAATTGACATGCAGTAGGTAGACGTGAGAAAACTTCGTATATGTGCAACTTATGTTGCAGGGTACAGCTAATTAAGTTTCAGTATTACAGTTATATGATACAGAAAATACGTTTTGAAGTATCTAGCAATATTGGTTTGTTAATTACACATATTGCTACAATTAATAAGGATAAAAACCAAATCTAAAGCTCTGCCAACGAGTTAATCGATTAGTTTCTAGTTTGTCATCTGAAGCCATGGAACTAACCATATCTGTGATCGTGTTTCCGCTAATACAGTAGTTAATTTTATCAACAAGTTTGTAATGTTTAACTGGTTTTTCATTGAATCAAATTTCTTCTTCTTTCTCGAACACTCATAATTCAGTTTAATTTAATAGAAGTAATTGATTATGATTGAATTGGAGCATATGTCTAAAACCCGTTATAGTTAAAAATTACGTGTTTTAACTAAACAATACATTTTAGAGAGAAAAACACTGCCCAAGTCTAGCTTCATAAGTATTTATATCTTCTACAACAGTAAAGTATTGGAATTTAAACGTGATCGTATATCACCAATGATGCTGAACGTTCAGGTCGTCCAAATTAAGAAGTTACAGAAGAAAATATCAAAATAGTACAACGTATTGTTTTGGATAATCGAAAATTTAAAATGGATGAGATAGCTGGACACCCTAAAGATATAAACATAATGCGTGCATCCTATTTGATATGGAACATGTTAGCATCGAAAAATACTGCGCGATGGGTGTTGAGTTTTCTAACAATCTACCAGTATGTTGATGATTCAAAGCATGTTATTTAAGTATAATCTAACTTGATAATTGATGGAACAAAGATTCATTATTACATAGCGGATTCAATAGTTATAGCTACAACATTATACCGGCAAGGTGATAGCCAGTATTTTTGGGATGCGCATGACATAATATAATATATCCACCATTTAAAGAAAGGAAAAACAATAACAGGAGCTGATGATATTGGAAACAGAAGCCTATTTTGTACAGTTTGACGAATCGTATTATTAAGTATTATTAAAATTTTAGTCAAATGATTTCACATGCATGACTTGTGTTTTCATTGGTTCATTTTATCGATCTTATTGACCTGAAAAGTGAGCATATATTACTATATATAGTGTGATTCTAATTGTATAGTACTAATATACTTTATTAATCATCAGATACTTCTTCTAAATTGTGTATAGTCTCAAAAATGTATTAACGATTACTTGCTTTGTTTTTGAAATTATTATTACAAACTACAAATTTCTTTTAATAATTTTCTATAATACAAGGTATTATTTCAATGTTAATTTACCTGTGAATAAAAGGTATCCAAAGATAATGAACACTATTACTGGTAATCGCGCAAACATATTGCACGATATGTTACTCGTACTTTTCTAATCTTATATCACTATTTTTTTTTAAATCTTAAATAGTTACATAAGCTGCAAATAAAATGAATATTATAAAGTAATAGAAAAGGTAAGTTAACTCTAAGTTGATGTTGTGGAATAGGTATTTTACAATTAACTATCTATCAATAGTAAAATATTTGAATTTCAGTCATCTTCAGTTTTATATCTCAGTACTAAATAGTAATATTTATGTTCGATTCATTAAAATTAGTAAAGTTTGATCTTTTATTAAATTCTTTTACTGCGGGCCGAAATAATCACTTTAAATTAATATTTTTTGTATAATAACAAAAAATATAGTTGTTATTAAACACATTTCAATATTTTATATTGGTTTATGTACTCGTATGATTTATCAATATGCACTTTGTAAATCTGGTTTTAATTATAAAACAAAATACAACCGAGTGTTTGATTTCCAAACAACAACTAAGTGATATAAACAAGACGATCGTCTTGAAAATGGAAGTAAGATCGTATTTCAGACTCATAAAAATGTAGTAGTAGGGAGTTATAAGCATATACAGACCTCTATTTGCAAAATATTATATTACATTTCAATATATAAATATACTACTCGTATACGACTATTATATTTTTATAATTAATCAATTAATTTTAAATCAAATCGACTGTATGATTATTAAATATTAGTCCTAATGTTTAAATTCATATACGAGTATAAATAATTTATTAGTTTTCTTCATAAAGAAATAATTTTCATGCAGTTATTGAATAAAATACTATTTGAAAGTACTTACTTTATGCATTTTATGAACAACATACATTCAAAATGTCCAATTTTTAATTGCGAGCATAAAATACTTGCTTTTTTCTCTAAAATGTTATTAAAATTAAATTGGATTATATGCACAATAATATAATAATTTTACTATATGTTTTACATTGTGTTCATCATAATCATCATTTCAGCCATCGTGAGTTCCCTACTGAACGTAGATTCTTCTCAGCCCCTTTTTTGTCTGTATCTAACATATAACTTATAGTATTTATTTTTTAAAAAATTGATGTTAAGTGCATTTTGCATCGCCATACTCGTATACACTGTGATCGTTTTTGTCCCGTAGATGATAATCGGTCACTGCATTATTCGACACCTAAACAGTACTGCAAATCGAAATTTTTTAAATATCAACATTCTTTCACTCGCAATAGTTACACATACGAAACTTATCTGTTTTTATCACGATGTTTATCATATATGTTACGTTAATCACATCAACCCTTTTTAGTTGACAATAAAACATTGTGACTTAAATTTTGTTTGTCTGTTACAAATTTTGTTCTGTTTAGTTCACTAATTGTGACTTAAAAAGTTTTTTTCATGTTACTTATTAGTCTTAATAATATTTCAATTCCTACCGTAATGTGATTTCTATTGCACGGTACACCAAATGAAGCTAATATAAACTTTGTAATAATAGGTAAAAATAATTCAAGAATATTTTCTGTTAAGTCTGGTGCAAGGAAGCCATCTCGGTCCTCTTTATTAACTTATTTATTAATGTCATTGCTCTATGTTTATTGTAAGTGTAAAGTATGATGATATTATGCTATTAATAACAAGACTGTCGCGACCTATTTCAGAATGACATAAACCAAATTGACATATATATTGCAAGAAACATTATCTGAACTTATCAAAATTCGTTATAGTAACATTTTATAGAAAACTACACCCCATAGTTTCCAATTATTATATAGACGAATTTCTTTAGTTTCCAATTATTATATATAGACGATTTTCTTTTATCTCGTAAGTTGTGTGTTCGTGATTTGGAACTGATGTTTAATTGTTTAGGCAATGTTTAGTGTTAGTAAGGGCTTTATTCGACCGTGGCATTATTATTATTAGTTGGTTTTATTTGTCAGCTATCGATAATTTTTAAATGACTTTGATTAATATGGAATTGTATTATCATGCATAATACAATAGTAGGATTATTATAAATCCATTTAGAAACCCTATAGAAGTAATATGATTAACTCACTAATTTATTCAATGCACCAATGCAAGATGTTGAACGCTTATTGCGAAGTAATAGTTCTCATCAGTGTAATTATTACCCACCAGAAAGAAAAATATTCTACTGGGTTAATTGCAGACTGTTAATAAAACTTTATAGAAAAAACAAAGTTTGCACTAGTGACGTATAATAACATGTAAAATAAACCTTTAATAAGGTTATCATGTGACTACAGAGTTTTAAAATGAAATCCACTAATAATAATAATACCAATGTCGAATAAACCTATAGAGATAGAATAGATAGAGGAATGTATGGTGTACCATGTTCTAAGAATCGCAGTGGCAATACTTGACCTACGATAACTTGAGATTGCTTTGACATACCGCCATAGAATTATGTACGCGTCATTTTTTCACATTTGTGATCGATAGTTCGATGGTGAAAAAAATTGGAGTACTGCTTCAAGTACCTCCCATACAAAGTTTTTACTCCTTTTAGATTAAAATTGGGTGTATAATATCAAAGAATAATACAATAATATTATATATAATTATATTGTTCTTTTGTATTATATACCTGTAATTTTAGTCGGGGTAACAAAGTTTCAATGGACTATTGTATTTGCGAGATCATTCGTGTATCGTCTTGAAGGAATAATCGTTATTATAATTAAAAATATATGAAAATGTTAATTTGATCAGA
>JANSTX010046740.1:0-12106 GCA_027564355.1 Penthetria funebris | reverse complement strand
TTGATCAGATAACTTCCTAGCGTACCTCTCATGTATAATTTTTACTCCTTACTGATTAAAATAAGTTATATGATAATGACCTTCACTAATTTAAGCGAAAATTCTAGGTACGAGATATCAACTACTTTGCAATTCTATTTAATGAATACTTATCTATTATGTTGTGATCCGTTAAACAATTTCCAGAGCCTTCAATAATTGGCAACCAATTATACGTTTCTCTTGTTTTCTTTTAGTATAGTTGTGCATATAAATTCGCAGCTGTCAGATTTGCAGATGAGATGTTGTTTCAATTAATCAACAAATGCGGCACACTTTCTTTTTAGCCCGACCACACATTAGTTACACAGTTATATACTGTGATCGAATTAGCCCTGACAGCAACGACTAAGTGCAAAATATATCACATCGCAAACTACAATAGATAACACACTACTAAATTATTCACATGTAGAACAGACAACCCACCTAAGTATACCCTTTATTCTAGTAGCTAATTAATATATATATGACAATAGTTAAATTGAATATATTGAATTGTAAACTATTGTAAATAATAGCTGTAAATGAATAATAGGATATATTAATATTAAAAAGATCACATTTGGGGGCTCAACCATTAAACCATTAAACAACTTTCCTGAACCAAAAAACATAAAAGACGTCCAAAGTTCTCATGCTTTATACCTTGTTAGTTATTTTAGCAGAAAAACATCGTGTCATGAGCAAAATTACCCAAGCTTCGAGTTGGAAGTTTTGGGCGTTGAAAAAGTTTCATGTTTATCTACTAAACATACAGTTTAAATTAATAACAGACTTCAAAGCATTCTTGCAAACGATGGAAAAAAAGATATTTCACCAAGAATAGCGAGATGGCCAATAATGTTGCAGGATTACTCAAATACTATAGAATATCGCAAGAGACTATAGATGAATCTCTTGGCTGCACTAAGTCGATATCATATGGTAGTAATAACGTTAGCAACAGCTATCAAAAACAATCAAGATAACGATGAAATAATGAGCAAAATAAACAGTTAGGAATAGATTAGCAGCAAATATCATTAAAAGTTGTCACGAACACAATGTACATTTTGGTAAAGAATAACTGCAAAATTTACTCAATCAAGAATATTGCATCAAGAATTTGACAAATAAAATTAATAACATTATCAGCAATTGTATAACGTGTTTAATATCAGGCCGGAAGAAGGGAGAGAAAAAGCAATATTTACATTTTGTACCAAAAGAAGATCGTCCTTTACAAACGTATTACATGGATCATTTGGGTCCTATGATAGTAACAAATAAGCAGTATAAATATATACTCGCAACTATAGACGTATTTAGCAAATTCTGCAACAAAAACAATATCAACAAATGAGGTAATAAATAACTTAAAAGTACAAGCGATAACGTATGGACATCCTAATAGAATAATATGCGACAGAGACGTGGGCATTTACATCAGAGTGTATAACAACTTTTTCTGAAGAGAACAACATCAAGTTAGTTCACAATTATAGCAGTTTTAACAAAATTATTTTATGAAGATGAGACAAAATGGTACAGTTTGGAATAAGAACTCTATTGGAACAACTTCATTTGAGGTAGTAACAGGTGTCAAAATGAATGTAAACAAAGGTGCTGAAATTATTAAAATATTAAGTGAAGAAAATCTAAGTCAGTTTAATTTTGAAAGAGAGAAATTGAGAACCGAACCAAAATTACAAATTGCAAGAATCCAAAATCAAAATCGAACACAATACAACAAAAAATGTAAACCAGCTTCTACATATGCAATCAACGATGAATAGCTGATAAGGCGCACTCAATTCGGCTCAGGTATGAAACTTAAAAGTAAATATTTGGGTCCTTACAGAATTACCAGAACACAACATAACGATCGATATGAAGTAGAAAAAATTGGTCAAGGTGAGGGTCCAAATCCATACATCAGTATCAGTAGATAACATGAAGTCTTTTGACGTACAGTGTTACGTAGTGCTGATAGGAATCATCAGCGACATCATCAACACTCTTCACCGAGTTAGGATGTCTACTCGGTGAATCAACACTCTTCACAGTCGCAATCATGTGCGCTGAAAATGTTCAATGGACGAAATCAATTTCGTTCATTCTGCTATGTTTGCGTACCGTGTCTCGACCGAGCTCATCTGCTAAGGCAGCTGAACGGTCAAAACCCGCGCCTACAACTTAGAGGTCATATGCAAATGGTTAAACCGTGACCCGCTATGGATCACAATGCACGAGCAACATTAGTTTACCGTAATTTCGACACTTGTTCACATGTATTCGTTCGAGTAGATGCGGTGAAACCATTGTCATAACCGCCATTCGAATGACCTTACCCAATGGTCAAACGAACGACAAAGGTGTTTACGCTGCTTATTAAGCACAAACATGTAAACATCTCAATCGATCAACTCAAACCGAATGCAAACGAGTCCAAGAACTTCGCCTTCAACATCGGTTTCTCCCACGAAAACGAGTTCGGCTGAAACCAAAAAACATAACGACAACCAAACGACACATAGTGGTAGAAGCTCGAAGCCTCCGAACCGATGAACGAAGTTGACTCAACTTCAGGTCATCTGTCACCAACACCTGTACACGAGTACATGGCACCAGCAAAACATAATAAAAAAATGTGAAAAAAAAAATTCAAGTGAAATAAATATAATTTAAAAGAAACTTTTAAATTAAATAAACACAGTAAAACTACAACAGCATACGACTAATACTTACTATTAAATGAACAATTTATATATTTTATAGCCGAATTGTAATAATACTTGAATATCATAAGTTTTGCAAAAAACTTTGGTAACAAATTAAATAGAGATTATTTTTGCGGAAATTAAAAGGTGTCAAGTTAAGTAATAAAAATAAATAATAAAAAAAATTAATAACAGTGTGTTAAAACTGATTTAAAAAGAAATCAAGAAATGAAACATCTTAAGCATCAATTAAATTATTTCACCTTCATGATTGATCATTTTTGGGAACATTTTCATGAGAGTTGAAGATCAATAATTCAAGGACACTTAATTATATTAAATTAGTGGATTTCTAATCTACAGGCCTATTCTGTTGCCATCACATTTTATCATTTTATGTTATGTAAAATGTGTATATAATTTGTAACTATAAAAACTATAAAAAGTTTTGCTTATTTCATATTTTGTTGCCAATATTTTATTCTAAAATCGAATGAATTCTTTGATTTCTTTCATTATTACAACAATAATTGTGTAGTGATAATGTTTAATTTTCTCTTGTTGTACTTTTGAATATATAATATACATAACTTTTTTTTTATAACTTTTTAATAAAAAAATAATAATGGATAAAAACAATAAAGGTTAGATAATACAACTTACTTACTTATGCGGGCCTACAACCTACAATTGGTTTTAGCCTCTAGCAGCAGCCTTGTCCAATCGGACCTATTCACCGTCAGGTCCCTGTCTATGCTATCCCTCCACATACCATCCCGCAGACCTACCATCCAACACCCTTGACGGTATACGATCATCTCGCATACGTACCACATGTACGAGCCACGTCAACCGAACGATTTTGACGTGTTGAACAATATCAGAGTGTGAATATAGCTGTTGTAATTCGCAAGCGTATCGCCTACGCCACCGTTCATTATTTCTCATCGAACCATCGTGGGTCTGGATTGGGATTAATAGGGTAGGCACTGACTGGTTGCTGACCCAGTGTTGTAACTGTTGAGTTCCTGATCAAGTGCTTACTTTACCTCCACGTGGTGGACGACGGTAACTGAGAGGTTTAGCCGAACTAATCAGGCCGAAATTGTAAGTGCGCATCCCGATCGGTTGGTCGTACGGTTAATTACCGACACCGTAAGATAATAATAAGGTAAAAATAATGATATTTGTATTATTTTAGTTTACTTATTTATTTATATATACAAAACCAATGGGCTATTATCACGTCTGGTTTAACACAACAAAAAAAAAAAAACAAAATAATAATAATTAAAAGAGCATTTAACAATATATAGTAAAAACAACACAAATAACTGAAACATTAATAACTAACTAACAACACACTTTTTGTAAACTTTTTATTGTTTAACCTCAAATTTTATCATAACAGCTCCTTTCGCGGCAATGTTAAATTTTCATTTTATAAAATGTTAAAATATTTTATAATATGGCAACAGAATACAAATTTTCGTAAAATGACCTCGTGACAGAAAAATCGTAACATAAAAGTAAAATTTTTGGCAACAGAATAGGCCTGTTAGATTATAAGTGAAAACAATAGTAAAGATAAAATATATGGTAATTAAATATAGAATAAGTAATCGTAATCAATTATGTAATTTATTTTTTGCAGCATTCAAATGTAATAACACTAATCCAGATTAACATAATTTTCTTTGACGATAATTTTGACATAATTTTATCATAATTATTAATTAATTTTGTGTGCTTATAATTGAAAAAAACGTTGATTTAAGCATGTCCGTCAGTCCGCCCGCCCGTCCGTGAGCACGATAACTTGAGAATGCGTAGAGATATCGTTATGAAATTTTGCACGGGTGACTTTTATCTGATTTGTGAGGCTAGACTCGAAGATGAGAAAAATTGGAGTGCTCCCTCATGTACCTCCCATACAAACATTTTACTCCTTTTTTTAATTTTTTAGATTAAAATTGTTTGTGTAATACATATAGACTTCAAATTTTGCATATGTAACTGATATAATAATTGAAAAAATGTGTGGGAGTATAAGCTTAATCGGATTACTCCTTGGAGTACCTTCCTTGTATATTGCGCACGATAACTTGAGATTGCATTGACATATCGCCATGAAATTATGCATGTGTCACTTTTATCTGATTTCTGAGCCTAAGTTTGAAGATGAGAAACATTGTAATACTCCTTCAAGTACCTCCCATACAAACTTTTTACTCCTTTTTTTAGATTAAAATTGAGTGTATAATATCAAAGACAATATAAGAAAATGCTTTGAGCTGTCGCTATAAAATTTTGCACGTGTCACTTTTATCTAATTTGTAAAGCTAAATTCGAAGATGAGTAAAATTGGAGTACTCCTTCAAGTACTTCAAGTATGAAAGATTAATATGATTATATTATATATAATTATATTATTCTCTTGTATTATATACCTGGCGGGTAACAAAATTTCAAGGGACTATTGTATTTGAGATCGTTATTATCATTAAAAATATATGAAAATGTTAACTTGATCAGGTAACTTCCTAACGTACCTCCCATATATAATTTTTACTCCTTACTGATTAAAATAAGTTATATGATAATAACATTCACTAATTTAAGCTAGAATTCTAGGTACGAGATATCAACTATTTTGCAATTCTCTTTAATGAATATTTATATAATATGTTGTGATCCGTTAAACAATTTACAGGGCCTCCAATAATTGGCAACCAATTATATGTTTCTCTTGTTCTATACTGACATGTACAAAAATCGAAAGCAAACAGTTATAAATTATCATTTCCATAATATGAACTGATGTATAAAACGATTGGTATCCGACCTAGAGATTGGTGGCAGACTTTTGCAATCAAACTTAATCTAACACATCGGAGAATATTTCTATAGCGAATATAAGCAAAAACTGTGGAAAAAAATTCAAATGTTGTCGCAATTTATGATTTGCAGTTTTCTAACTCCTATGGTACAAACGAATTCATGTAAAAATTAGCAATAGATACAATTTCGCTTATCGATCACAAACGTTTTATCTGTTGATACCTAAGGCATCAAATTAATTGCGGTATATTATAGATACAAGTACAACTTTAAACGTAATTTCGTCATTGCATATTGTATTTTCATTCAAGGTTTGGTGGAAATGCTTATTGATTCAACGACATTGATTACATTTTTTATTTGTTCCAATACTGGTATGTTATACAATTTAAGGTATTTACGGCGACACATTGCGTAAGTAGTTAGACATACGGTCACAAAAATGGAATTCGAGAAAAAGCTATAAATGGAATTTGTCATCATCTAAGGAATCTTCACCATTACATATCGTGGTCAATTAAGATGTTAACGGTTTTTTTGATCATGTAAAAATTATCGACGACCAATGATATAATCATATCAGACTGTCCCTTTTCCGAACATTCATCACAATAATTAGTCGTTTGATACATTTGTCAATAGGCGAAAACATAACCGTGGTAATCAAATGAATGAAATGTTGTTCAAAATGTAATATGTAGGAACATTCTTCAAAATAAAAAACTATTTTTTCTGTTTTATTTCAATTCAACAAAGTGACAAATAAAATTTTGTCACAAATTCAAGTTTTTGTGAATAGGTGCCTCAGGCGTATAGTAAAAATTTACTGGTCAAAAATAATGTAAAACGAGAACTTGCGGAGACTGACGGATCTAGAGGTGATGAGCAAAATTGTCAGCTGTGAAAAGTGGAATTGGATCGGCCATACACTGAAGCGAACGGTCGGTGATATTGAAAAATACATACTGGACTGAAATCTGAAAGCACAATCGTGGCAAAGAACCGTCAATAAGGAAGGTAGTACCAGTGGAAAGGGATGGAGTAAAGTGAAGTTGATGTCTAGATATCGTATACAATGACGGTTGATTGTTGAAGTCTTGTGCTCCCATGTAGAGTAAAGATCGAGATGATGATCATTTCCATGAACCTAAGTTTACCTAGACGAGGAACTCACACTTTCCAATCTTTTCAATGTAGCGTTATCGAATGGCCTCGTAAACCACAAAGCTACCTGTTTAAGTCCTGATAGAATAATATTTTGACTAGCAGTGTAGCATATTATGTCGTGAAAGGTATTAATGTATTTGATGAAAATTCATCATCACTTTGTAAACGTTAAACGTTGAATGTGCAATTTCTGTCCCCTCAATTTTTTGGCAAAACCCTGAAAATCTGAACAATTAATAAGTTTATAATATCTAATCAAGGATTTGTTCATATTATTAGTTTGCTTGAATCTAAAATTGAAAAAACGATAAAATGGTCTGTACTTCACGACGGTTTAAATGATATCACATTATAATATATTTACACATTATTTGAATTAGAGAGATATTGAACCAAATAATTTTAATTATGTTCATATGTTTACTAGATATATTAAAATTGTTTAAAACTTTCTATAGGTGAGACTAAAATATTTCTAAAATCTAGTATATATCAATACAACTAAAATATTAGAAAAGGGTATGATGTCATAATAGTTTTTGTGCGCATACCACTTTTTAATACTCATTTTATTGATTTTTAAAACACTGGAATTTTTGAAATGCATCTAACAAATCCTTATAAGTAAAATTAAATAACATTAATAAATTTTTCATTGTAATTATAAAAACTTAATACGAGACAAAATACATGTTGTACAAGTCTTTTTAAAAATGATTATATTAACTTCACTTACCGTACAAATCTTGTAATAAAAAATTCTGGCACTTTCCGAGTAGCCAGCACGCTAAAACTTTCAGGGAAAGCGCAAAAAAAAAATTCAATGTTTTTGAATCACTATTTAAACACTTAATATTTGTGACAAATGGAATGAATGATAATCGATGTTACTCAACCAATATGGTGATCGAGGCTAAAAAGATGGTGCTAATGTCATATTTGTCGACTAGTTGAAAAAAGAACTCATCAATAAATTGGGTAGCTGGAAATTTATAATTATGATTATTCCAATATTGGCAAATTTCAATTATAATTATTTGAGTTTACAGTTGATGCTACATCGTAATGCTTTAATCAGTAGTCACCAATCAGTAATATTGACTCATTAAATTCAATCTTTCAGTTTCCAATCACAATGTAATATTTTTGATCCGTACTCAATTCGCAAATACTGTCTTTGATATAAAAATGATTTTCTACGTTGTTATAAATAGTTGATTTAAGCACGTTTTCGGCCTCATCGACTAACATCATATATTGCACATCATTTGTAGTTGATGAATATTTTTCAATTATTGCTTTTTTATATTTCATCTTCCGCCTCTTCATTTGATTTCTGTTTGACAAAAACTCATCTTCTTTGAAACTTAAAATGCCTGAAGCTGTGATTACACCATAGTTTATTGAAAATATAAATAACAATAATTATTATTATATTAAATTAAGATTACATGAGAATTTTTCTCAATGAGCTTTCGGTTTGCTATGTGCGACTTGATGAAAAAGAGATCATTTTAATGGCTTGTATCAATCCGAAACTAAAACGGAAAACCGACTAAATTGATAATGAGAAAGTTCTATGTTTTTAGTTTAAGGATGTTAAAATATTTTAATTAAGGTCAAATTAATTTGTTTTGTTTTCAGTGAAATAATAAATTATTTTCCTTGTTTAATTAATGATAAATAAACAAAATATAATAATACTTCAACGAAAACTAAATTCAGTTTATGCCCTAATTTAAGATAGTTTTCGTTAAGGTAATTTTCGGAGTCGTATTTTCGACGTATAGTAACCGGGAAATTTTTAAATTTTGCATGCAGAATTCTTTTTGTACTTTTTTTGGGTACAATTTTTTTGTAAAAACTGTTAAGGTAGATATTCTATTTCTTTAATGACTCATGCTTATAAATAACCTTTGCGGTTAACGAAAATGCCACGTTTTATCACGTAGTATATTAAAACAATCGTTTGTAATATAATACAAACTTAATTTATTCAATATAACCTTTGTACATGTAGTATTTAGTATGGACATGATCGGTGTATTTTCTAGGCTGTTTTTCTCACCGTTTCTCTTGTGGCGCTAGTAAAGGAAAAAATAATTGTTGTAATTTTTTTGTCCTGATTTATATTCGATCATATGGTTTGGCAGTTATACAAATTGTATTTCTATTCTTTCTTGCTTATTTGTTTGGGAATTCATTGTACACCAGTTTTTTTTTTCTTTGAAGTCACATCGAACGAGTTATTAATAATATGCGTCCAGTTTATGTGGTAATAATATTAATGATTGTTCAAAATGTATGGGTATTGTGTATAGGAACATTATTCAAATTAAAAATGAAAAAAATTGTTTACCATCCACCCTTTTTTATTTATTAAAAGTCCCTTTACATATTGCACCTTAGTATATCTACTATATATAATAGTATATGTACATTAAGCATAAATTTGTATGAAGAAGATTTTTTGTATATTTGAATGCATTTGTCACAAGGGTTATTGATATTTTTTTTATGTTCATTTTTGCATTTGTGTTATTTATATCATCATCATCATCAAATACAAAAATGATAATATAAACAATACAATTAACGTAAATAGTAATAATACAATTAACACTAACAACAATAGTTCAAGTTAACATAGGATATTGATATTAAAATGAAAACGGTTGTTGAACCAAATTATAATAATCATTGTAAAAATTAAACATTTTTGTACATAATGAAGGGATAATATCAACTGCAATGTCACCCACCAACAGGTTATCATCCTTACCAATAATTACCAAAGTCACCAAAAGGTTATCATCCTTATTATAAAAAATAACCAACAGACCAAAAATTAAAAACAGTATTCAACAAATTAGGTTAACAAATACGGATGAAATAACATATTTTTTTGAATTTTTTTCTATTTTCTCGAATTTGTTATTATTATTTTTTTTTAAAACAATTTAAATACAGTCATATATGGTTGCTGAACAATATTATAATTAAAAAAAACATTATTGAAAACAGATAACAAAAGAAAAGATATTTGGATTAAACATTCTGGAAATTCTAGAATAAAGAATGACCTTCCAAAATCTGTATTCCTTTCTTTTTTATGACACAGATATCCTTGCAAGAATCCAGTTCTTTAAAAAAAAGTATTATGTAAAACAGCAAACCACAATCAGTTGTTTGTAAATGTACCAAACTTACTATTGATGATAGTTGCAAAGCTTTATATGAAATGAAGTATAAAGATAATAATATTTCAATAGAAATAACTACAATCACATGTAACACCATAATTTTGTTGCTTTTTTAATATTTTTTTATATATATTATTTCCTTAAATTACCATAATAATCCACTTTCCACATAAAATTATAACATCATTGATTCCCAAATATTTCCAATAAAATTCTTACTTCCTATTTAACTATCCGTATCCATATCCGAATAAATTCAGAATAAATTTCAATTGGAGAGAGAGAGTTTTTTTTGAGGAATCAATAAGAAGAGATGGTGCAGAAAATAAAGAGGAGATCACCGCAGGCAGTCATTGTGTGAAGAACTAAAGATATTTATTTTGAAAGCAAAAGAAAAGGTGATCATCGCCGGCAGACATTGTGGTAAGATAGCAGATATTATTTTTGTGAAGAAGAAAAGTGAATGTGCGGAATTAAGAAATATCAACTCAACAAATAATCATCGACATTAGTACAAAAGAAAGGAGCAAATACATCAAGACCCGCCAAAAGGATAAATTGCACAACGACAACTGCAACATCATCAAAACATTCACCATAATTTAGAATAAAGAAAATTAATGAAATGTAAATAAGAATTAAAGTAAAATCCAAAAAAACAAAAGGAAAAGAATAAAGTGAAATTTAAAGTTAAAAAAAAAATAATTTGTTCCTATCCTCAACAAATATATCAATCGTTAGTAGGCCCAACATCGAGTACATTACACAGTCTCTCCATCACCGACATTGATATTAAATAAGAATTTACCTTTAAAAACGTACTTCACAAATTCCACCTTCATAATTTCCGTTACCTCATAATAAAAAACTGTAATGCAAAAGTCGCAACACATTGTCTTGTTTTCACAGTTCGTGGTCTAAATACAAACTGGAAGCAGACAGTTTCATATTATATTGGTTCCGTTGATGGAGACATGCTTTCCGAATTATTAAAAATAAATATTGAGCAAATATTATCAGTTGATTTCTAGCTATAACGTGTGAGCAATGTAGTAGTCATTGGAAAGCATTTAAAATTCTCGAAACTTCATCAGATATTCTTCCATATGTAATAATTAATGAAAAGAAGATATGTTTACTTTATAATGTCCCACACTTATTTAAGTATAAAAATATTCTTTTGAAAAATAATATTGAAATAAATGGAGCTGACATCTCATGGGATATTATAAATTTTTGAATGTGATACTGCAGGATCAATATTTAAAGAATTCCCTAAGAGTTTTTACAAACTTTGTGTTCGACCCAAATTTTTAGTAGCAACGTTACTAGAACTCCTGCAGTCGAAAAGATAGCAAGATAGAAAGAATAAATCTGGAAATACATTATGAAAGACAAACGAACAACAAACTACACAACAAAAGAAAACAAACTGAGAAACAGCGAACAAAGAACAGATCAATCAGGATAAAGGTTTAAAATTAAAACGGATGCTACAAGTTGATTAAAGCATGTTTTCAGTCGCATCGACTAATAAACTGTATTGTCCATCATTTGTAGTTAATACGTTTGTTTTTAGCTGCTTAATCTTGGATTTGCAAAGCTGCTTCGGTTATTGGTAATATTGAATATTTTTTAACTATTGCATTCTATGAATATGTATTTTTTTCTTGTTTTCAAAGTAAGCATTCTGTACCAGAATAAAATGCTTCATCTTCAGTCTCTTCATTTGATTTCTGTTTGATAAACTCAGCTTCTTTGAAACTTAAAATGCCTGAAGATGTTATTACACAATATTTTATTAAAAAAATAATTATTGACAAAATATAATACAACTTCTACGAAAACGGACTTGGAAACGGATTCCGATTTCCTTTCAGTTTACGTAACAAAGAAACCGCATTTTTTTGTTTGATCGTAATCAGTTGTATTTTTGACTTATAGTAACTGGGAAATTTTGAAATTTTACATTAAGAATCCTTTTTGTACCTTTTTGTAAAAACTGATAAAGTAGATATTCATCTTCTTCTTCTTCTTCTTCTTCCTTGCCTTTTTCCTTATTCACGGTCGGCCCTCCTACTTCTCAATCTATTTCTCCACAAGTTTCTGTCTTGTGTATCATCACTTTCTGCATTCAATCTGTTCAGGTCATTT
>JANSTX010046729.1:0-12108 GCA_027564355.1 Penthetria funebris | reverse complement strand
ATTTCACACCGCAACAAATTAAAGTAAAATACGAATTCAGTTCGGTATATTTTTTAATTTTTAAATTAATTAAATAATTAGATATTTTTTATATACAGTTTGCTTAATTAATTAAAATATTCCATAAAATTTATAAGTTTTTTTTTTTATGAGTGCCCAATTTTTGATAAAGTTTATTAATTAAGAGGAGGTTTAATTTTTTACCGTGGCGTTGAAATAGCGTCTCTTCTATTTTAAAACATTTATTGTTAAACCAAATTTGTGCATAATTAATTACAACATATACAATTAAGACATGAACTTCCGATGCAATATTCTAAACGATTTAGTGACAGTAATGCAATTATATTAATTTATCAATAACTTTTACAATGACGACAGAAAATTAATGATAAATTTCATTATTTAATTTAGTAAATGGAATAATTTAATTGATATCAAAACAGTTGTAAATCAATTAATGGTATGATATAATATATTGCAAATGCTTGTCATTAAACGGCCTGAAATGATAGTATAATAATTGACTAATATACTAAGCAATATATATGATTTATTTAAAAAAATTTGTATTTAGATAATTCGAATGAACTATATAGTCAGTACTGTACAAATAATCTGTATATAAAACCAATGAACTGTATCTCTGACCAGTGCTCGTCCATATTATAGATAGTAGTATGGAATATAAACCACTTTGTGGTTCGTGATTATGTTCAATATTGCAAAATATTTGGGATTTGACACAACAATAGCACAGTAGTATAAACTTATAAATCAGGATTTTTATAAATATTTATTCTCGTGAAAGTCAGCGACCTGTTTTCGAAATACATATACAATAGTAGTATTTATTATAACTTAAATATAGCTGAATAGTGATAATTTAAAAAAAATATTAATCTTATCTACAATTCGAGGGAAATTCTATATATAAACACTTCAGTATGCACTGAGTGATGGTGGTGTTTCATCATCAGCATCATTATCATCACGTTACCTTTGGCATATCCTTTAATATCCCTTCATAACTGAGAATTTTGTCAGGGCGACAAGTTCATCAAGCTCTCACCACCTACTTTATATGCCAATAATATGAAATATCGGAATATTCAAAGAATTAAGATGTAGTACGATTTATAGCTGAACCACACTCAAGGTCAATTACTTTTCAACAGCTGTTCAAATTTAACTTTTGGAAATCGCTAATTTAATATTTTTTATGCAAAATTAAAAATATTTTTCATGCATTAATTGCAGTCATCGTTACGTCGCATTCTAGTTTATTTAAGATGAACTGAAATGATCGTTGTACATAGTAAATTTTAAAAGTACCAATTATGTCTTGATCAAGTGGTTGGATTGTGAACGGTTGTATTGGGGCAAGAATATCATTTGCACATTTGGATGTTCCAAAACAGTTACATTATTGTTTCGTTTAACTAAGAGAATAACTTTAAATTGAAGATTTTTGTGGAACCATTCTGTGAAAATATTTCTGGTCAGCCATGTTTTTTTGATACATGATCTAATTTGTATCCCCTTTTTTGAATTATTTTAGCCATATTTATGTGCTAGAATATAAAAAAATTATGTAGTACTTGAAAATGTATGTAGTACTAGAATTCCAAAAAAAAAAAAAATTAAAAACCGTGTCAATAAAATATCGTGTAAAAAAATTAATTGGGGTAAAAAACGACAGTCATTTCATCGAGGGGGGTTCCTATTTTTCGATAAATATAACGCTTAGAATGTAAAATAAATAAACAAATATACCAAAAATAATGAACAAATTGGAAAAAGGGGCACATATTTTCCTAAAGCTTAGAGGGGGGGTTTAAGCGGTTATTACCATGTTTTCCTTATAAGATTGTATATAAATTCAATATACTTTGAATCAGTTTTAAATTAGGTTATCCAAAAAGGTGAAAGCTTACACAAAGCTTCATCAATTCAAATTAAAAGTTAAGATCAATTATACTGAATATGATTGATATATACATAGAAAACATATATTTGAATATTTGTGAATACAATTTGAATCGTAATATTTTATTTATTTTCAAAGTTATCGAGACTGTTTAAATATAAATTTAAGAACTTCAACAATTATTTTTCGATTTGGCAACTACACAAAAATGTATTTTTATCAGACGAATTTAAATAAATAAGCTGATCAGAATTTAAATTTTACATTTTAAATTGAATATTGAAAAGCTTTATTGTTAAATGTCAAAATCCTTTTCAAGAAAATGTTCTTAACTTTCTGTATTTGTAAATTTCTATGTTTTTATAAAAAAACATAATAGATTTTACAGACTTGAAAAATACTTATTTTTGTAAAATGTAATTAACCTTTTTACATTAATTATATCCTTGTTTCTATACGCAGTTATAGACTGAAAGCATATTTTTAAACGGAATTTATTTTAAACTTTCCAAACTTATTTTTCGTCGATTTTATTTTTTCACTTTAGTACTGTAAGAAGGAATATTTGAAAAATTTAATTTTATGATCTGAATTTAACTTTTTCTTTGACAAATGACATGAATTCATTGCTACTTTCATTTTGAAATCATTTAATTTTTTGAATTACTTAAAACATATTTTTTTTGTATTGTTAAAATTGATGTAAAAAAAAATGCAATACGACACATGCTGATTTAGGCAAAAAAAAAATCCAAAAACGCCTCCTGCTGATGATTTCTATTGAAATATTGTAAAATTGCAAAATTACCTTTATTGCACTATATGTAAGATATTTGCAAAGTAAGCTGCTATTAGCTGTAAAAGTTTAGTTGCACAAACATCAAATATGCAATGTACACATAAATAATAAATTAAATTTGTTTGTGTGTAAAATGAAAATGAATTTAATTAAAATTATATACGAGAAGGATACCCTACATCAAATAAACAGAAATCATAATATGATAATATTACAAATTTAAATTGGAAACCAGTGGCCATTTCAGGACTACACTGTATTTATGTAATATTTATTAAAACATCAGACTCATAAACTGTATACGGTTTTAATTATACGTCTAAACGAGCTGATATATAATGGAATTCAATTTTGATAATTTTTATTGAACTCATGAAATAACAGATTTTAACTTTTCTTTCACAAGAACACTTGAACATCATCATCTCCTCATTTAGTATGAATATGAGCTCATGAACAACTGCTATGGTTCGCGATTTAATAGTAGTTCAACAAAATGTTGATTTCGGTAAACCAGCTCTTTCAATATCCTGTAAATATAACCCATGTATAATGTATTTCTGGATCAGTTATTTTGAAAGGTTCATCATGAATACATGATTGTTCGTCATCTTTCTTTTAAAATTCAGACAAACTATTTACGATATATTTAGCACCTGATAAATCAGTAGCTCTGTATTCTTGGATATATGTGTTACGTTTATTAAGTAGCGCAACAGCATTACTCAATTAGATATTATTATCTTGCATATACTTGCTGCCAATATTTAATTTAGTTGTACCAAACAGACAATGTGATTAAGAATTCAAAATCCTCAATATACTCTGCTTTTGAAGTTTACTTCTGATACAACATAATCACCAAAAAAATTATTAACTTTGAAATGCCCTGTTGCTTCAAGTATTGCATTATTTTCTAAATTATCGCCGAAAAAAAAAAATTCTAAATTATCGCCGAAAAAAATTTTCTAAATTATCGCCGAAAGAAAACATTAAAAAGTCAGTTATTTCATTGGAGCAGCGGTGTTGCCGATTAAATTTATTATATGAAATGAACAAGGTATGAATTCAGCTGAAGCATTGTGTTGTTTGATAATATTTTACAGTCCATTATATCGACCAGCATTGATATAGCCCTGACCTGTGCAGCATAATACTAGATAAATTTCTTCCAGTATGTAAATAAATCGGAATAAATGATAAAAATCGTTCATATAACGTATTGGGTTTTTTTCGTTGATCAATATAATCTCCATCAAGAGCAACGCAATCATTTCAGCGCCGCTCTAATCTTTCAATATCACTTTTGTAGAACGATATATCTTTTGCTTCATAATAGGTCTCAGTTTCAGCGATAACCTCTTCATTCGAGCGAAATTCCTTACCGTGCAAGTATTTTTTTTGAGGTCTGCGAATAACCAGTAGTAGATTTTGTAATTCAAGTTTGAAGAAGTCAGAAAACCAACGTTTTATTGTTGTTTCTGATGGAGCGGAGTATCCATACCACTTTTCCAGGTATTGCTTCGCTTGTACGGTATTTTTTTCCCATCAAGAAGCAGTGTAAGATTAAAAGACGAAATTGTTTTTGATCCATTGTTTTGCAAATAACAAAAGTAGCGTCACTCTTAGCACAATAACTCACAAACTAATGAAAAGAATGTCATGAAAGTTTGACATCTGTCTTTTGATGGTTAGTATTAACTAAAATGAGCAAGACAAGCAGCGCTATGTATGTGTGAGACCCGGGACTTTTCAGCCCATGTGATACTTGGTTTTTTAAATACATATTGTATAACAATTGTTAGTTGGTCAACTTAACTTATGTCTGGTGTGAAGTCTATTATAATAGTATAAAACTTAGCTTCATTATTTCTTAGATTATTACAGTTCTGAATTTGTCTCCCATCATAAATAATGTGAAAATTCCTAAATTGCCATATTTGTTTATGTATTCTCAGAGAAAATTCTGATAGATATTCAAAACAACCAATGGAATTTCCACTACGTTATTCTGCAGTACCTATGCTCACTTTCAATACTAGTAAGTGGAACCGAATCAGTTCGTCCTAATCCTTTCGAGCTGAACACCAAGCAGCAAATAGAAGACATATGTTCTAAAAGAGTTCTAATGTTCAGACAATGTTTGCATGATGTTTTTCCAGTCACATGTACCGTGTGTTATGAGGATTTATTTTTCTTAGAAAAAAGTTTGCTTTCTGATTTGATTGTGTATAAACAAGTAATTCACGTCAGTTAAAACTTAAAGTGCAAATTTAAATTCATTCATACGTCTTAATTATTGTAAATTACAAAAAGTTTAAGAGGGGGTAAAATTCGCGTAGGTCCCAAAAGTCTAGGAAATTTTCCGAAAAATGTAACACTTAGAACGTAGAATAAACTAATAAATATACCAGAAACGAACAAACTGAATTTTCTCGTATTTATATTATGAAGATTTATGAAAAAGTGAAGTTTTAAAGAAAAGGGTTTTCCTACAGCTTAAGTGAATAATATAACGTAATTGTCAAGAGGAACATATTTGCAACTATTAACTATGATGAGCTTATGAGGCGAGATACTACATAAATTCAGTCCAGATTTTGTATCATACTTTAAATAAATCACTGTACAGATTCATTAAGTCTAATAGAACCAACTCTGTGCAAGAACTGCTTAATAGCAGTTCTACGCGAAACAAATCCGTATGTAATTCTTCATCTTCATTTTCGGAGCAGTTGTTATGTAATAGTATAGATTACTATAAACCTACACAACACACTACAAAAATTTATTAAGTATATTAATATTCAACAAAGTTAATTTGCATGCCTTTATTAGTTTTATCGTTAAATAGAACTGCATACATTTTTGCCATATTAGTTGTTGTTATATAAAGGTTGTGAAATCTCTATATGTTTGTCAGATGCTTCCACCATCATTCACATATGTAACAAAAATATAATATTTGATGAAATATAACTTATATATATATTGATATATATAAATATTTATACATATAAATATTATTTGGTGCATATATTTGGGTACATATTTTTAAAATTTATTCAACATTTGTTGAATTAATCTTATAAATAAAAGCCACTAAATTCTGTTTCCATATATTTATATAAACAGATAGGGAAAAAATAATAAATGCTTTTCATTTTTAAAATGAACGAATGGTAAATTTAATATTTTATAGAATGTTCCAAATATATGATAAATTCAATAATGTGGCAGATCAACAGAAAAACACAAAAAAAAGGAATGTTTTTAAACGAATGTATAATATGTCCATTTATTTATTTATTTATGCTCAACTCGAAATTGTGGAATGATGTAATTTAGGTTCATATCAGATAATTATTAAATTTAACAATAAAATAAATACTGTACATCATCAATATAAAGATCTAGCAAAACTTATCTAAATCACATTGAATAGTATAAATGTTAACCACATTGACAATATATGTAGAAAGAGGCTAATCAAGAATTCAGATTGAACGAACACCTAATAATTGAATGTATGTGTTGTCCTCTTTAACATATTCACTACGTATACAATTTTAATTAAACATTTATAAATTGTTTTTAATAAGATATGCACAAATTTATTATATGGTACTCTGGTTCTAACATAATTGTAATAAAATCTGCAGTAAGAACATTCTTGCAGAATTTAGCACAGTTTTTCAAGTACCATTCTTGATTCCAATATAACTGTACTAAAATCTGCATTAAAATTATTCTGGCAGAATTGAATAAATTTTTTCAAGTACCAATAATGTGTAATTAAAAAATTATTTTATATTTAAATTCATTTGATTAGAAATATGATCTGATCAACATCAAATTAAATTATGAAAAAATTCGTGAATTTGATTAGTAATTACGATAAATTCGTGCAGTTATTGATATCATGTATTTCTTTGTTACTGTATAGGCTGATCCAATGCAAACATCGAAACATTTTCAGTGATTTGTGTCTCTAATATCAAAGATGCACTTTTTATGTAATATTTCTCTTAACTGTTATAATTTATTTGTATATGATTAAGTATTTAGTATTGAATGAAAATCGGATAATTCTGTTTTATTTTGTAGGACTTCTTTTATAGTTTCTAGCTTATATTTGTGTTAAAATTGGAAAATTTTATAGATACTAATATCTGTTTTTTTTTTTTTTTTTTAATTAAAATAAATCCAATATAATTATAATTATCATTTCCGTTGTTCTGTGTTCTACATAAAAAATGTTAGGGTCATCTCAAATTTCGGTATTCATTAAAATGATATGCGGGGTTGAATATTTGTATAACATCATTTGTTTGAATGAAATTTGAAACTATTTATGACTTGGGATTTTATGTTTTGTTTTTATTTTATTATTTTTATTTTTTTTTTAATTATATGTTTTTTATGTTTTCCAAATACAAGTAATAAACACGAACTACAAAATAAATAATTTATTAATTTATTTACCAAATTTTACGACTAAGTTTTGAGTATTATATTTTTGTTATATTCCGAGTAATTGAAATATTTATGAAAATTTTTAATGTAATTTGGGGTAATATATTTTGGAAGCAGAAGTACAGAAGGAAGTGACTAAAGTTGAGAATATATAAAGTAAAAATTATATAAACCGACAATACGAAAAATCAAAATAAAGATTGGAGAAAAATATGTATATTGTATATGTCCTGAAATGAAGACTTCTTTTAAAGAAGTCAATGAAAATACAATTTATTTGGAAACGCAATTACTTGTCCGGAAACAATAATTTTCATAGGCTGTGGTCAATAACTGTTTTAGGAAAATTCTCATTTTCGGTATATTTGTTTTTGTGGAATTATATATCTTATACTGCCACTATTACACATTATTATCATAAACAATTGACTAAATTTCTAAACACGATATCGAAATAAATTACTGGCAAATATGTGAGATTTTTTATTCGCAGAAATTTTTTGCTCCTCACGCAGATAAAAGACTACTATAATAACAGATTCGAGCTTATAATTTACTACATGTTGTTTTTAGTAGTAGTCTTTCTAGTATCCCTATTTACATTCTTTAATCTTTCTGTAGAAAAACTATAAACGTTCTAGTGCTAGAAATATTGTCAATGTAAATTATACTACATACAATTTCTTATTGCATTTTATGTACTCCCAACACAATTAAACGTAAACTATACCAATTATGAGCTTGAAATTTAGCACTTATTATATCTACAATAAATGAATCCCAAAATTTTAGTCACATGACAATATTCATTCTAAATACATATTAAAAAGATGAAAAATTATATTTACTTGGATCTAACATCTAAAAGAACCATCTGGTGGCAAAGATTGTATTATAGAATTACTTGTCGTATTCAGAGTACAACTTATTGTAATATTTTTTAAGATATCAAAAACAGGTTTCTAACAAAATTAGGCAAATTGAAAATAAAGCTTAAAAACAATAAATATTGAGATTTGTTTATGTACACTCACGTTGTTGCTATTGTACTCGTAAGGTTTAAGAAACTGTTTTGAAAATATGGCTACTTTAATATCTCCGAACATTTGAGATTGCAAGATGCTTGTTCTTGAACTCATAAGGATTATACATTTATAACATAATAAATAGATTTGATAAAGACATAATATATGCCAGTAAATATGGGTATTTTAATAACGACTAGTCGTTAAATTTTGGGTAACTATTGCTAATGACATGAAAATTTAATATTTTACATTATACAATAATATATTATTATTACGTTATTAACTAATACAAATTTACTATAAGAAGAAATTAGTTTCAGTTCTTTCATTACATTAATATATAAGTAAAGTGTGGTAAATCAAATATACGAGAACTCGTAAGAAATTTAGTTAACAATTTTTTATTCCAATTTTTTTTGAAAGAGTTAGTATAGACCCAGAATAAACTGCCTTATTTAAGTTTTTTGGGTGTGGAATTCAATATACAATCATGTATTATATTGTACGAAACGCAATATCATAAATAATTAACAACAATTTTACCATTATTATCATAGTATAATTACATATACAAAAATTATATGATAGTTCTAATTGCATCATCTAATTATATTATAGTATTTATGTCGGTAACGAATGGAGTGGCCGTATATCATCAAGGTTACTCAACCCATCTTTACCACTACGTTGTGTCACCCGTAACTTGATAATGACATATTTTTGTAATGGTGTGTGATAGAGGTTAAGCAAATGGTGTTATTGACGTATTTGTCGACTGGTTGAAAAACCAACTCAATATCAAACTAGGTAGCTAGGGATTTATCAACCACTCTACTAAAGTATAATTAAATAATTATAATTGATTCTAAATTACATTAGTTTTTTTGTGTAAGATAAAAGTTGAAAATATTCTCAAAGCCTAAAGATTTAAGTTCAAACTTTCCGATTTAATTCTATTCTATTCTGCAGGCAAAGCAAATGGAAAACGGGTAACGAATGGAGTGGCATATTAGAAATAGCAAATGAATATTGTAATGCTGCCCCTAAGCGCCCGCGAGGCATAACATAATGAAATGAAAAACATAGTTAAAAAATAATTAGTAAAAGTGGCTTTATTCGATGTTGTTCTACGATATAAGGTGCATAGATTTCATACAACTTCTATAATATTTTTGTTACACTATATGTTTATACAGAGGTGGCTAATTATATTTTTGGCCTTGGCAACACTAAGTGTTGCCAGATGCAATTTGACGTTTCCGCTGGAAAATTCCAAATTTTTTAGCATAAAAGTACTCAGAACGCCAAAAACTCAAATCGGCCAATAAATGGAATTAAATCGTGATACATTTTCTTGCCATTATTTATCACAACTTTCGGTGCGGATTATCTAGACAAAAATGCATTGATGAACTAAATTCTTTATATGATGATGAAGCACCATCCTACAGCACAATGAAAAACTGATACAACGAATTTAATTGTGACCTGACGTCCGACGTTCACTACAGTTGTTGTGCCACAAACCATCGATGCTGTGCGTGAACTAATATTGCAAGATCTATATCATGAGATTGAGGCATCCATGAACATTAGTATGACGACCATTAATAAGATAAAGATTTATTTTCGTTGGATCTCATACGATTGGTGCAGGGAAGCGTTGATAAAATATTATCATAGTGCATCCGTATATAATATCGGCACAGGTGACGAATCATGGATCTATGTATGTGAGCCCGAGACAGAGCAGCAATCGATCGCATGGGTTTTCCAAGACGAGCACATTAAAATGGTTGCCTGTTTTTTCAGCATTAATGTAACGTAGCACGTTCAATGCTGAATGGTACACAACCATTTCTTTGTCAGAAGTCTTCGAAAAAATTCGGTTAAAGAACAAAAAAGACGAATTTTTTTCCATCATGACAATGCGAGCTCTCACTCATTGGCTCAATCAAAAAAATATTTGACCGGTCATTCACATCGAATTGATGGGTCATCCGCCGTACAGCCCAATGACTTCTTTTTATTTCCACACATCAAAAAAAATTAATAATATGATTTGAATCACTGCTGAAAATCTGTTGTTTTTGTATGTTTTGAAGTATTTTCTAGTTTTTTATATTATAATAGTTTCCCAAGTCGTGCGAAATTTCCTCAGAATTCAAAAATTATGAGAATATAATTTTTTGATCAAATGCATATTTTCCTTGATTATAACGGTAATATCTTCCTTTAAAATGTATATACCGATGTAAATGGACATAAATTAAGAAAAAAAATATAATTTTATCAAGGTGAATATTTATTATTATTCTTTTAGGAGCCCATACACGATTTGGCAATTTTTCCCATATTTTTGTACCATAACTTTATGTTTTTGTCAGAAAACTTGTCCAGATCAGAAGATATTCTAAACATCTTTCACGACTATCATCTGGTCATCGTCAACGTGTAAAGAGAAACAATGGACACCAACAATACTCTTGTTCATATTAATATGTGCAATATCAAACAGCATGTTTTACATGTAACAGAATTAAGTACAAAAATTATTTAAACTTGCAGATAGTTGCCCAAAACAAGCATCTTCAATCTCTATCGATTATATAACTTTCAATTGCTTTTTATATTTTAAATTTACGTATACCGTAACAAGGTAGGCCGAGAATACTATATTTATTCTATAATCTCCCATAGTATTAGGTTAAATTTTTACATTATATATCTATTATATCTATTATATCTATAATGTTCATTTCAGATCTATGAGTGTTTTTGTAAAAAATAAGAATAATTTAAAATAGCTGCATGGATTTAGTTTGTATACGGTTAAACCACTCATCGTTAAGGATATAGAACATTCAAATTATAGAGCATATACGGAATTTAAAAAAATACACATAATTGTCAAATAATATGCTGAAATAGTGCATATTAAGATTTAACCATGAATTTATCACCAGTGTGCATTTAATTAACACCGGATGCTTCCTTATATCGCTTATAATACAATATATTACATTTTAAAGTTAAACCATTCAACCATCACCGTCAAATGTTAGTGGATATGAAATTAACAAAATTATGATTATCTTAAACACAACCACAATAAGTAGAAGTATAAAATTACGATTTTCTTACGCATCTATAAAATTCTATTCAAATTTCAAACAAATATATTCGATGTTTTAAAATAATTAACCAAAAGCTTAATTATTTCGGACACCAATAATTAATTTCATATTTTACACAAACACTGCATTGATGCGGTGTTTGTAAAAATGTGTATACGTTTAATGCGATTCACTTCGAAGTTAGTGAATTTATTGCCAAATTCATTGCGTAGTTGAATTAGTACAGTTTTATGGTAAATTGCACATTTCGAACAAATCTCAAAGATATTTTATTTACAATTTTCATTTTAATATGTAAGTGACCCAATAATATTATGAGTTAATTAATTTAAGAACTTAAACTTAAACTTTATTGAATAGATACACACCATAGATTAATTATACTGCATCGTCAAAATTGATAGAAAAAACATTACTTGAATGTCAGAACTAAGGATATATGTAATAATATGTAATCAATAATATCAATAGTTATAGAGTATATTTCATTTCATCTTGACATGTACACCGACCTCACATAGGTACATAGAGAGGTATTTGGTTTCGTAATTTGCCGTTCCCAATAATAATGTGTTCTCAAATGTGATGCCAAATAACAATTATTAAGTTTTGCTAGCTGTAAAATATGGGGACAATTATAATTATTCGGCTATATATTTAAATTATGGTAGAAATATGAAATGAGTTCACTTTTGGTAAAGAATTCCGGAGGTAAACTACTCCCCCAATCGGATCTCC
>JANSTX010046718.1:0-12109 GCA_027564355.1 Penthetria funebris | reverse complement strand
CAGACATTGTTTATTTTGTGAGTTTATTGAAGAACTGTAATAAAATTTGAAAACTGAATGGTTATTCAAGTCCATGCATCTTCTTTATTGCTCATAAAAATCTTTACCATATGCGCTTTGTTGAAAATATTGAACAAGAATATGAATTCTTATAATGGTAACAAAGTAGAAAATGTATAAAAATTGAAAAAAATAAAAAAAAAATAATATTTCATCGCATACATTTTTCTTTAAAATAAAATTGACCAGTACATTGGATATTGTATTTTAAGTCTCTAAATCAAATATAGATATAATCTTATTTTTTATTATTAATACATCCAGTATACACTTAAGTATGAAGTTGTATGGTTGATAAAAGTTAAGGGATGTTACCGCATTGGAATTGATTTTCATTGCGGCGAAAAGAAAAATGGCAATTTTATTATGTAGGCAGCACACAAAAAGTATTAATCGATAAGAATATGAATTATAAAATTTCCATTCAATCATTTCTAATCAGGTTAATTGTTGCAGCATTAAAATTATCTGTGCTGATAACTTTTAGTTCATATATATGATTAATACTTATCTATTTTTTACAATAAATGTATAACAATTTACATAGAGAAATGATTGACATTAAAATTCATATGATTTCAAAGATCATCGGCTACAATTACTGAGAAAGGTATTAGGCAGCACATTGATATAATAGTTTTAATTTTGTCTAAATTAAAATTAAAGTGGCAATTAAGAGAAGGTAGTCATTATACTGGTACATCGAGGTGATTTCTGAACGAGATGTCAAATAAACATAGAAAATTAGATTCTATAAATTCTGACGGATTGAACTGGGATAACAAAGTAATGGGCATAAAGTACTATATTAATTTCGTCTTTTTCATGTAAAGATATAATTTAGAAATACTTTACTATGTTTCCATTTATTTCCAAATCTCATGTGTACCTATCAATGGCATTTATCTATGAGTGCATAGATTCAAATTTATTATTATGAGTACCATAACCAATGCATCCGAATTTATTATAATCATATCAATAATCCGCACAGCAAATGGTTGCATCAAATTTAAATGCAATTATATTTTATTTAAATTAATAATAATAATAATACTCTTCTAGTATACAATAATACTTTAATTATTCATAGAAATCAGGAAATTCAAATAATTCAGTAAATAATAAATAAATTTTCTATAAATAAATTTCATTACGTTAAATTACGAGTCAAATTAAGCTTTTGCCATTTTCATATAATTTTGCATACCACAATAATATGCGGTTGAATTGCAAATAGTGTACCCATTGATTACTTGTACTTTGAATATAAATAATTTAAAATGATGCTTGTACTTGTTATAAATATTCAACTGGAATATACGTAAATAGGATTTCAGAATAAATTTTAATCAATAATTTAATATTTTCAAATTCAAAATACACAAATAAGTATAATATTGGTAAAATTCTCACAGTTTTGGCACAAACTAAATTTCCGATATTCCTATAATAGAATATATTGATAATAATTATTAATATTGTTGGATATTGTTCAATTCATATTAATTTTTTTTTTTTTTTAAACACTGCAAATACTTGCAACATTTATCATATAAATCCAATATATGAAGTGCAACTTAAACAAATCGTTTCATTTAATATGAACAGTTTGTGATATAATTTAATTTATATATCATTTAATTGAATGAAATAAAATTTTAATAATATTATGAAATGAATTAACCAACGCAACTCTTCTCAAAATTAAGAACTAATTGGTAAAAATTGGTAGAAATTGAAAAATGTGTGTTTTATACTTTTTGTTAATTATATTAAAGTAAACTGAACCTTGTGGGATGGATTATAACAAGTAGTTTTTAAAAATATTTCAGCATAGTACGTTTAGATTATATTTTGAAGTATTTTCTAATTCTCATTAAATGTATTGTGATTAATTTTTTCAAAGTTTCTTACTATTCAAAATGTGTTTAAGTATCAAATATTATTAGACCCTATGGTCATACTTGTATTACTAAATATATTTAGTATTTAAGTATAATAAATAGGTTTAGCATTGAAATAATTATATTTTGTTCTATTATCGACCGCCTAACAATATTGTGATTGTGATCAACCTATTTATATATCATTTGATTCAAAATATACGAATTATTGAATTTGGTAAGAACTAGTAGAACACGTCTAAATTATAAATTATTATTTTGTGGCAGTAGTACATGATAATTCAATTTTTAAAATTTCAAGAAGAAAAACTGCCTAGTTGCGACATTTGAAGATTTATGTTATCGGCGACACTTTATAATATTCTATTAAAATACTAAATTAAATGAAAAAAAAAAAATGAGGATGAGTTTATCAGCAACTAACAAATATTATGATATGTTATGATTGTGCTATGTACTATTATAATCTTATTCAAAAGTTGGACTGACAATCCCCATATGTTAATTAGAAGCGACCTTAATTTTATATGAATTAATTTTAAGCATTAAGGGATGGATATTATGTGGTACTGTCATTTTACTTGTTCGACTTGATATAATAAATTTTTTCTTCTTTTAATTTAAATGTTATTGTATATATTGAACTGAATCCTACGTTTGCTATATACCATGCAATTAATTAATATAATTTCGATATATATATATATATATATATATATATGATCAAGGTTATGTATTGTACAATAAATAACATTAATAGAATTTTATTTTTAATAAATAATCATGTCATGCTAATATTACAAAAATCAAAAAAAAAAAAAAAATACAAAAAACAAACAGGTCATTAATATTCAGCGATCATAATTTCACAAATTGCAAATGTGTGAAATACAATTTACTCATCAAAATATATTCTTTGAATTAATACATTCCAGACTCTGATATGCGAAACGATTTGGTATATATATATATATATATATATAATAACAACCCTTTTTTGTATAAATATATCCAAATTTGTATTCGTCACCAAACCAGAAGTATATAGGATAGAATTAGCTGAAACAATGACTTTAAATTAGCACCCAAGAAAATAAAACTAATCCAAAAAAAAAATAAAAAAGGAAAAAGGAAATTTTTCCAAGTTCATTCTAGTGTTTTCATACGTGATTGTATTTTATAAAATGAGCTAGAAATGAATTTTCTCCATTGTCTTCGATGTTTTTTTTTATTGTATTTAGTTATCCTTCTGAATATATATATATATATATCCTGACCCGAACCGGCAAAAGAAATGTTTTTTTTTTATCATCTATTCTAGGTTGGAATGAGATCAATTTTATTACATCAAAATGAATAAAAAGGGTATGTACTTTACCATTAGCTAATTTAATTACTCCGTATTATTTTCTAAGGCGTATACACCGTCTTGGCAGAAAACGAGATTATATATTTACAATATATGTAAAAGAATGAGAATAAATTCTTTTGCAACTATTCAAGGAATCTTAATAAATATTTTATTTGAAATATATAATTGTTGCTTCTGATAAATTAATTTCCCTAAATTAATTATAATATTATTTTATTTTATAAAAATACTGAATTGTCAATGACTTTAAATGCATATAAATCAATGCCCTGTACACATTTCTTGACTGAGGAAAATGAACGTATTTTCACTTTACTGAATACCTACTTGATTTTATCACATTCAGTGCACCATGTGACCAGTATGCAACATACCACCAAAAAACTTAATCAATATGGTTTAAAAATGACAATGACCTAGTATAAGATAATCTCATCTAAATAATAATTATATAACATTATTTAACTGTTCTTCTTATTAGATAAACAAGCCTATAGTTATGATAATTTCTAAAAATATTTCTCATTTACTGTTGTCAATCTGGAATTTTTAATTGAAATTAAGACCTAGGTAAGAAATTGGGGAAGTTGATATTTGTGACTGAAAAATAATGTGATTCGGTAAGTCCAGAATAAAAAACAAAACTATTGATAAAAACAGGCATAATGATATTACCCAATACATGTAACAATAAGTGTACATTTACTAAAATGTAATTTATTTTGAATATTTTAAAACGTTTCATCGAATTCGAGACAATTCTAACCTTTACATTAAACATTTCAATGAGCCTATGTGTCTTGCCTATTATACTAAATCAATTTTAAATTCCATCAATATATTTTAATCGATTCTTTTGTTGTAAAACATGAATAATTATTACAGATGCATCCCTTTGTTGTACACCCTCAATATATTATTAACACGTTGGTACATTATGGGATGTTAAATATATAGCAACATATATATCAATTTTTGTATATACTCATATATATATATATATATATATATATAAGGAAAATATGCAGATAGCGTGAAAATTCGTGGAAATAGGTAGGATATTTTTATGATCCACGTAAAGAAAACGTATTTTTTTAAACGACACAAGGAATCTGATAAAAATATTTCACATTAGCCATTAAATTATCAAGAAATTTTGCTATAATTTCTATGTGCCTTATTAAATATTATACTTTCTATTTTATTAACCACTTAAATACGGGTAAACCACTTAAAACTTTAAAATATATAATATTATTTGTAATTTGTGTTCCAAATTACAGTGTTAATAAATGATTTCGAATACAATTGTCGACAATGTTTATATAGATGAAAGTTGTACAATTTAGTTACACCTAGTCAAAGCATCTTACTTATTAAACATGTATGCTAATTAAAATTTCGTCAGATTTACAATCCACCATATTTAATAAATATCGAAGGATTCCAATTTCATATTTGATTGCAACATACATGAGTGTATAATATGAGCATGTTATTTGTTAAGTGTTATATCTTGTGAAATTTCGAAATGATAAGACAGGTAAAAGATCCATTAATCACTGTCCTATATTATATCATATCATTTTTATGTTAAAGAAACATCTATACGTCTCGATCCTAGTCTTGACTTGATCACTTTAAAAGTACATTCATCTATGAACATATACCTTTTAAATATTATAAATTACTAAGTACATTAGCAATATTTAATTATATATAAAATATGTGCAAACACTTGTAACTAGTGTCAAATTGAACATATTATCACAATTAAATAAAATTTTTGATCATATATTGGTAACTTTCAAATATTGTAATGTTGCATTTATAATATTTTAAATAATTCTCGTATTTATATATATGCATAAATGGATTCTATGTAAATATTATGTAAATTGAAAACTCAATATCAAATATATTCCAAGAAAGAAGCGTCCATAAACTAGCATTCTCTCAAGTTACCCAACTGTGAAATTCTTTGGTGCAATAAAGGATTTAACTATATAAGAACAAGGAGCATGAGTTTGTATAATATATATAGAAATGGTATTTCATGATATGAAACTTGGAAGGATATTTAAAAAGCAAAAGGTAAAGAAAATCAAATTATAATGTGAGCATCCTTTTCTATTATTGAAAAATCTCAACTTTAATTGAATAGAGTTTATAATGTATTTTTTGTAAAATTTATCTTTTTTTTTTTTAATTTTTTTTATGAATATTTTATTTTCCAATTGAATTCCAATGGAATAATAGAGAACTGAGTTACTGGTTAATTAAATAGACAATTATAATGGAATTGAATTTTGGTACATAATTAAATTGTCTTCCTTCACTAAGAGTTTATTATGGTCAAATTATATGTTCTCCCTCTTCTTCTTCCTTGCCTTATTTCCGATTCAGGGTCAGTCTAAATATATGTATGCTATTGTTAATTGTGTAGAATATCTTCGTCCTATTTATTACTTTTGCCAAACCAATACCCACCATGACAAACATTAAAATTTTCATTTGTTTCGGGAACACATACATCACTCATAATTGGCCTGCATTTATTTTATTGGAAGTGTCATCTTTGGATCCTATTATATAAACTTATTATATTTACTTATATTTTATTGAAATAACATATACATGAAGAGGGATGCCTCCAAATTCAAAACCAATAGAGATACATTGAACATATGCTGCAAATATAAATTTGAAATTATACAATTATATAAATTGTTAGTTAGTTAAAATAGTAAAAAAAATTCCAATAATTTATTATACTAAAAATATTCCAATGTTTAATTCAAATATTGTCAAATATTTTAGTATTCGAGTAGACAGGGGTTAATACATAAATTAAAAGTTTAAAAAATCACTGACAATATATTGTAACAGCCACAAAATAAGCCTTACAAACAGTTTTGCCTTTGCTTATTTATTACAAGTTTCAGAATTCCTTATTGATATTGCAATTGTACTAATCCAAGCGAGAAATAACAACTATATATACAAGGAAACATATGATGCATAATTAAAATCCTTTGCATATTAAATAATTTCAATTAAAACAGTTTTGGGATAGTTTATTACAGAAACATTTTGTATAATAAAATATTCATGTACAACATTTTAAACCAAACAGATACAAAAGTAAAATTGTAAAAGGGCTAAAGTCAACCGAATATATATATGCATTTATATTGCAGCAGTTGTTGCTCTAATATGGTTCCTTATATATATATATATATATATATATATATATGTATCCTTTATATAAAATGAGTGCACTCATGAATTATAAATACTTATAGTACTTGTATGTTCCAGACAAGTTAATTTGGAGAAACATCCGTAAGCATTTAACTTGGTTTATGCATTCTACTGTAGTGTTGAAAAATAGATTAAAGTTTCTTAAGACAATATGTCCTCGGTTTTAGTTTTATACATATATACAATAATATATATTATGTAACATTTATTTCCACTATATTTGCTAAGACTCTCATGTATTCAAGCAAAATCTTCAAAGAAAACCAATTTAAATTATATTAAAACATATATTGAAATATTTTTGGAAACTGTTTCTGATAATACAAATATAGAATTATTCCATTTTAATATAAATTTCAAATTTAAAAAAATATATATCGAATCATTTTGCTGATGAGAACTAATACCACGAAATAAAATTTTCAATAACTTCATAATGATATGTCATCCATATACAACGTTACTAACGTATTCCTTAAATATCGGTGAAAGTCAGTTTCAGACATGATCGACAACTGATTTGAATAATTAATATATTTTAATATCCATATATGTATTGATATTATAAATTTGCATATTTTAAAAGAATTAAACACTAACCCTCTAACTATTATCGTTTTCAAAATATTTAAGGAATTTTGAGCACAAAAATCAATTATACAAACATTCAATGAACAGCAAGATAAAACTCTAAACGATTATGAGCAGAAACTTCAATAATTTCAACGTTAGAAATTATTTATTGAGAATCATGAACTATTCACTAAAAAATCACCTGCATTTGATGAAATTTCATCACAAAGGTCAGACACAAATTTTTCAATTCAGAAAAGACAACAAAAAATCATATTTTCCAGACGAATTTTCACTAAATTTAATTAATTTTAATGCTGTAAAATTAATAATTCTATTGTGAAAATTCATTTCCATGAAATTATTGGAGCTTCTTCTTATAGGCATTGATGATCAAATCCAGTTGTTCATAGATTATGAGTAAAATAGATGTTGTAGCCAAAAATCCATAGATATATTCCGAAAACAAAATGTATCGAAATATATTTGATTTTCAGACGATATTAATGGAATTTTGATCACAACAATCAATTTAACAAACATTCAGTGAATCAAATCCATAGATACATTCCGAGAACCAAATGTATCGAAATATATTTGATTTTCAGACGATATTAAAGAAGTTTTGACCCAAAAAATCAATTTTACACATATTTGATGAATATCTTCTTTTCACCCAAAAAGGTGAAACTGGTGGACAACACGGCAATTTTGTCATTTTGAAGCTCACATTCGTTTCGCAAATGCTCAAGGATACACTTAAATTGCGCGCTTGGCTATTACTCATATCCCTATCTAAAATACTAACCCTCTAACTATTATCGTTTTCAAGAGAATCTACTACATTTTGTTAATTTCAGTTTAAAGTAGCACAAATTTCTACATTTTTGGAATTGTAACAGGAGAACATAATCAGTAAGAGGGTAATTTAAGAAAAGTTTTAATATCTCGTGAACGGTTGAAGCTAGAGGATTGGGGTTTTAGAAAGAAAGATGCACGTTATCCTGGCACATGATTTGTATATAGGCATAATCACGTATCATTACTAGTTGAAATCTCGTGATCGGTTGAAGATACAGGATTGGGGTTTTAGAAAGGAAGATGCACGCTATCCTTTCGTATGTTTTGTATATATGTATAATCACTGTAGCATTACCAGTTGTCTGGTTAAAAGGTGAAACTGGTGGGCAACACCGCATTTTAGTCATTTTGAAGCTCACATTCACACTTAAATTACACGCTTGACTTTTACTCATATCCCTTTCTAAAACGCTACCCTTCTAACTAATATCGTTTTCAAGATAATGTACATTTTGTTAATTTCAGTTTAAAGTAGCACAAATTTCCACACTTTTTTAATTGTAACAGGAGAACATTGTCAGTAAGAGGGTAAGTTTTTTAACAATAGTTTGAATATCTCGCGAACGGTTGAAGATAGAGAATCAGCGTGTTATTTAGAAAGATGCACGCTATCCTGGCGCATATTTTGTATATAGATATAATCACGTAGCATTATTAGTTGTCTGTTTAATAGGTGAAACTGCTGGACAACATCGCATTTTTGCCATTTTGAAGCTCACATCCGTTTCGCAGATTTCATTTTCAGACGATATTTAAGGAATTAATTAAAATCCATTGATGCATTTCAGGAACCAAATTTATCGAAATATATTTGTTTCAGAGAATATTTATGGAATTTTGACCACAAAAAAATTCAATTTTACACGCATTCAATGAACAACAAGATAATATTCTAAACGATTATGAGCAGAAACTTTAATAATTTCAATGCAAGAAATAATTTTTTTAGAATCATGAATTATTCACTCAAATATCATCTGTATTTGATGAAATTTCATGGCAAAGATTTCAATATTCAGTGACAAAAAATCATATTTCCTTATGAATTTGTTTTCCAAACGAATTTTCACTAAATTCAATTAATTTCCATGCTGTAAAATTAATAATTCTATTGTGAAAATTATTTTCCACGAAATTATTGGAGCTTCTTCTTATAGATTATGAGTAAAATAGATGGTATGGCCAAAAATCCGAGAACCAAATGTATCGAAATATGTTTGATTTCAGACGATATTTAAGGAATTTTGACCACAAAAATCAATTTTACATATATTCAATGAACAACAAGATAGGTCAATATTTAACATCGTAATGCAAATCTATGGATTCACGTGGACATGTGGTATAACAATCTTCAATACTTGATTTATATTTTGTTTGAACTTTCTTCATTATCATCGTGATAATGGAGTTCTTAAATCTTATGGATTTATGTACATATAAATCATGGTGGTATACATTAAATTTACCCCAAATTGCTTTTATCAATATTAAATAAAAAAAAAAGAAAAAGCATTATCTTATTGAGATTACCTAAAGATAATGTTAAAAATAATTAAAATTTATGCAGTCTTCAAATTTTATCCATTTTCATATAATATCATACGTTTTTTTTTTTTTTTTTCCTCATTTACCTACCCCTCATATTAAAACCAAAATTATTACCCAAATAGAATAAATTCACGTTTTTGAAATGAGAATATATTATAGTAATTTTCGTAATAAGACACGTTCAAAGTGTAACGTCGACTAACCATAATTATGTACATATATAAAATGTAATATACTTATGGGGTAGTATGGAATATTCGTAGCTTCTAAATGAAATAAAAAAAAAAAAGAAAAATTGGGAAAACAAAAAAACAATTGGTAAATTGGCAGTTAGGACTGGTTGGTGACAAAAGACGAAAACATAAAAAGAAAAACACGTCAGAAATTTACTCATCTTATTATATGACAATGCGTCAAAGACAAATAGAAAATAATAAAAAATTAGATTTGAATTTATGTACTTTATGCGGTAAATGAACTTTTACAATTTTATAACAGGAAGGAATCCATAAGTATACTTTAAACGAATAAGCCAGGAACATAAGAACAGGAAGAATAAGCTTATATTTAGAAAATGTAAAAAAGCGTTTCTTATCTACATAATTTAGTATGGAAAATTTACCAAAAATATCAACATTGTGGACAAATAAAAGTGGATCTTATATGAGTTCATAAAGCTAGTGAATGAGATTAAATTTTGCATTTTAGCCATTTCCTTTCGTAAATACACAATGAATTTATAATATAATATATATTTATATACTCTCCACAAAATTCCAATATACACTGAAATTTATTGAGCTTAGTTGTTGTACGTTTTACTTATTCATACACATTTTTTTTTTTGTTCACATTTTCCTCAATTTTCCTTCAATTTTCCCTCAATTTTTCTTTGCGGCATTTTATTGGTGTTGATGGAAACATCTTACCAACCAACAAGTTTCTTTGCAACCATCAGATGACAATATCCATATATATATATATATATATATAGATATAAGAAAAAAAAAAAAAAAAAAAATAAAAAAACAAAAAAAAATTAGAAAAAAATACATATTAATCAAAAATGAGAAAAAAAAAAAAAAAAATTTAAACATAAAAATTGAAAAAAAGTTTTCAAAAATTTACATTTTTTTCGTATATGTGAAAGAAAACTGAAAATTTTCTTCAATGAAAAATATAAATAAAAAAATCTACGCTTTGCATTTCTACCAGTATAATATAAAGGTTAACCTTTTGTGTTACCTGCTTTTATAGATTAGATTAAAGTAAAATGTGTCATTCATATATAAATGTATATGGTGTATATATCGAGTATATAGTTGCTGGGTTGTTGAAAGGCATATAAGCATAATCCAGATACATTTTCACAGAATAAATCATAAGGTAAGTGAACCCATTTTAAAAGGGATGCTGTTGTATTGATAAATTATCAAATTGTCCTTTGATGAAATCCTCTAATGGAATTACTAGTATATGTACACATTTACATAATATTGACATAACATTGGGTATATAAATAATGTTATCGTAGTTTTTGGTTTATTATTCTGGTTATAATAAAATTAGAATTAAAAAAATCATGTAATACTCGAATTTTGACATCATTAAATGTCAACAGACACCCACCAAAAATTTCAATGATGGTTTATCCCCATTTATTGTGGACGTCCAGGTATTTTAATGCACTGAAATTTTTATTCAGGAAAATTGTGAGTCAATTTGTATTCAAAATTGTATGTCAAATAAAAAATAAATTAAATTTCAAATACTTGTACGTACAACTCTTGCATTTTTTCTGGAACAAAACTCATGAATAGTCATAATTTTTCACAAAAAAAAAAAAATCTAAATTATACTCATACCCTCAGGCATAACAGTATTGTAATATTTTGAATATTAATTTTTTTTTGTCCATTAATTATTCTGACTATTGGAGGTAATATTTTCAAATTCAATTCAATGTGAACTATTAGTTATAGTGACTAAAAACCTATATGAATATTATAAAATATTCAAAAATGCATTCATATAATAAAAATTTCTAACTTTAAATTCTCATTGTATGCAACTGCAAATAAAACTATTATTTTTTTTTTTCCCCAAAAGAAAAAGGAACTTTTAATATCAAGCCAAATATTTAAATAACACTTTTTAGGCCCTGGGAACGAAGTTCCATGGGTCTATTGTATTTGATTCCGTTCATGTAACGCCAAGAAATCAACAATTCAGAAAAAACAAAATTACACAGAAGTGCTTATTATTGAAAAAAAAGTTGATTTAAACATGTCCGTCCGTCCGTCCGTTCGTCCGTCCGTCCGTGCGCACGGTAACTTAAGAATGCTTTGAGATATCGCTATGAAATCTTGCTCGTGTCACTTTTATCTGATTTGTGAGGAAGATTGAAGTACTCTTTCAAGTACCTCCCATTCAAACTTTTTACTCTTTTTTTATTTTTTAGATTAAAATTGTTTGTATAATACATATAGACTTCAAATTTTACATATATAACTGATATTAT
>JANSTX010046707.1:0-12109 GCA_027564355.1 Penthetria funebris | reverse complement strand
ATTTGATAATAAACAATTTCTAGCTACAAATAATACAAAAAATAAAATATTTTCAAATGTTAATTAGGAAAATATTTGTAGATATTAGAAAATACAATTATTATAGAATATATTCGATTTGTATTTGTTAAACAAAATTAATATTGTACTTTTCAGGATAATTAACTATAATATAGCAAATTTTATTCCGAATCGATTAATTATAAAATTGATTCTATGTTTTGAAATTAGGTCGAACATTTATTGTTAGAAGCATATTTGAAATGAAAATTGAACATTATAGTTCCCATATGTGTGGTGTAAAGTTTCAAATGATGATGATGATGTTGATGATGATGCTGATGATAGTAAATTTGTATTATAAATATTATCATTTACCGAAAGGTTGTAAAAACTGTTGTAACTAAACTGTAAAGAAATAATAGGATGACCGATTAATATATCTATCATCGGTAACTCAATTACGATATTTGTAATAACGTTGACTGATAGAAAAAAACATCTTACAAACAAAATAGGTAGCAGAAGAATTATGTACCACTCTAGTGAAATATTGAGATGGCATTACCGGATAATTATAAATGTTCCTATATTTTGCAGCTGGTTTAAAATTGTAGTTTAATTAAATAATAGTCATCCATGGGGTTGTATACAAGTTGATATGATGTCCTATGCAATCATGTGATGTAAAATTTGAGATGATGATGAACAAAATTTTAATGAAAACAAGAACAATGTCGTATACTCTGAATATATATTTATATATAGTCTTTGACATAAGGGATGTTGTTACCTTCATATCATTGAGCAGCGGTTAGCTACATGCAAATTGTGTGCATGATGTGGAGTGACACGCGTTATTTGAAGCCTAAATACCATTTCAATAGTAAATTTTTAACATATAGATACATATAGAATAGATATAATTTAAATCATCATAACTTAAAAACGTATAATATGCAAAAAAAAAAAAAAAAAAATGTTTATATACAAACTACTTACCATTTATCGCTTCTTTTGGCAATTCATTTTGGGTTATTCCTCTGAGTTGAAATATCGATTGAACTTTTGTACAATTTGGTGGTGCTAATGATTCTGGTGAAATTGTTGTTGATGAAATAATTGTTGTTATTGTTGAGTTTGATGTGCTATTTGTCATTGTTGTTGTTGTTGTTGATGTTTTTGTTATTATTGTTGATGATGTTGTGGCTATTGTTGATGTTGTTAATAATACACAATTCAATAAAATAATACATCCAATAAAATAATTTAATTGAATACAATAAAATAATTTATGTATCATAAATTTATGAATTATATTTTTGGATTTCATTTTATTAATATTTTGTGGTGTTAAAATGTGTACAGAGAGGGTTTATTATTTTGATGGTGGTAAAACCCAAAGAATATCAAAAAAAAAAAAAAAAAAAAGAAACAAAAATTAAATAACGCCACCTACGACTTCTACACACTATACTTTTGCTACCCTTTTTTATTCTCTCGATTAATTCGCATGAACACTTTTAATCAATGAATTTGCCTTCTTGTATAATATAAAATTTAACACCTTTTCGAATACATTTATAGCACACACACCATTAAATATTTAGAAACATTCTTTTCTTGTGTTCAGAAACAAACAAAAAAGGCACACACAAACTTTTTATTTATAGATAATTATTTAAAATAAACCTTTTTTTTTTTTTTTTTTGTATATAAATTGAGACTTGAATTAATATTTTATGTTCTTTCTTTTCTTAAGGTAAATCATTATCTCGCGAAGTCATAAGGTATAATTTATAATATAACATTAACACACAGAAACTATTTTCATGAGACTAAGACGGTCTAAATAAAGGTTTTAAATTTTTTTATACTTTTTATATAATAATAATTACATTGCCGTATATAATAAACGATTAAAAAAAATATAAATTAAACAAAATTTAACAGAGAACAACAACTTTACCGTACGATGGTTCAATGAAAAATGTATTTTGTTTAATGTTTAATAAATGAATTAACCAAAAAAAAAAAAAAGAAAAACAAAATTGTTGATACACTGTTGAATAATACAAGTGCTGCAGTCAAAAGTGACATTGTTTTCAATTATAAATACCCGACAAGCACCGTTCACATCTAGTACAATTATTTTGTTTTTTTTTTTTTTATCTTATTTGCGTACTATATGGCAATACTTTATTTAGCCGGTTGTTATTTTATTTTAAATTTTAATTAACATTTCAGAAAATTTACCATTTATTCTTGAATTTAAATTTACTGGTTTAGAGGATTGTGGCATCTGTACCATATGCTAATATATATATATTTTCTAATGTTTAACTTCATAATAACCTATTTAATAAAAAATATATTATAATTCACCACATAAACTGAGTACGGATCACTGATCAGTTTCGTCAATTTAGACGGTATTCCATAAATTTATAATTTTTAATTTTGACCGTATAATTATTAATATTATCGACTGTGAGCTGAAACTGAATAGCATTGATATATTCCTTTCAATCAACTATTCAGCAATAATTATTCTTAATATACCAACACTGCATTGTAGTTTTTCTTCTTCCTTGCCGTCTATCATCTTCAACGTCGTCCTATATCCAATCGACGAGTATTTCTTCACTATAGTTTCAGTCTGTATGTGCTATTCGTTGACTTTAAACAGGCATTCGATAGTATTGATCGTGGAATGATGTGGGCTATACTAGAAAGTTATGGAATACCGTGTAAACTAATGAACATGATCCGTGATCTATATCGTGGTGCGAAGTGTAGAGTTTTACATCGTAGAATGCTTGACGATGTTTTTGATGTACATTCTGGTGTAAAACTGGAATGTATACTGTCGCCACTATTGTTCCTGCTCATCTTCGACTGGATTATGATCAGGGTAAACTTTGAACCACATGGAATCAGATGGGGTCTAACCGGTCGACTTGAAAATCTCGACTTTGATGACGACATTTGTTTGCTATCTTGTTTGCGACTTGTGAAATATAGCTCGCAGGTCGGTATTTTTTTTTTTTTTTTTGCTATTTTGCTGGTATGCTAAATGGAGTCTGGCGGTCAACACAGATTTCAAAGAATCTAAAGTTGCACATTTTTAAAAGTAATTGTTTATCTGTATTATTGTATGGCTGCGAAACTTGGAAGGTGACAAATAACATCGTGTCACAAATCCAAGTTTTCGTCAATAGGTGCCTTAGGCGCATATTAAAAATTTTCTGGCTAAACATAACAACTAATGAGAATTTGTGGAGATTGGCAGATATGGAGGCAATGAACAGGATTGTCACCCGACGAAGGTGGAATTGGATCGATCATACACTGAGTCGACCAGTGGGTGATATTGCAAAGTATGCACTTGACTGGAACCCGCAGGGTAATAGAAGATCGGATCGTCCAAAAACAACGTGGCGAAGAACCGTCGAGGCTAGTGCCAGTGAGATGGTTTGGAGCGAAGTGAAGGCGCCGGCCAGAGATCGAGAGAAATGGCGGTTGTTCGTTGATGCACTATGCTACCAAGTGGAGTAAAGGTTGAGATGATGTTAGTTTAAGTCTAGTGAATATTATGTTTTATACAAACACAACATTTTCCAAATTAGTTTGAAAAACTGTGTAAATAAAAACGAAAGAAATTTAACAGATTACATATCCTTGAATGAAAATGATAAAATACATAAAAAATACAGTAAAATTCCTTAAAAGTGATAAATATTTTATTACAAATTTTCGAAAATACACGCAACAAAATTTAACTAAATCTATTATCACAATTCCGTATGTTCTCCGTGTCTGATGTCTGTAAATAAATAATTCAATAGTAAAAATACAAAAGATTACAATTAATAAAATGAAAGTTTAAATGTAAAAATAAAAAAAAAAAATTATTAACATACCCTTTTCCGTTAAATGTTCCTCATCGATTGTTTGATGCGTATTTTCATTTTCATGTTCAATTTCTCCATCATCATCAATTCGATTCATCAAATTCTTTATTTCTAAATCATAATCTTTCCATTCGGGAACGATACGTTGAGCTGCCGTTAATTTTGCCTCCTTTGTTTGTGGATTATTACATAAATCAATAACTTTTGCCTTTGACAAAGAATCATCATTGCACCATGTTTGACACCATAACCATTCTTGTGGTAATGATTTAATTGCCACTTGATGTATCATATTATTTGGTAAATCTTGATCTAAATTTGATAAACTATTGGGATCTTGACTGAGAGCCTGAAAATTTGGAAAAAAAATATATTTAAAAATATATTTTAAATAAATGATTAAACGAATATATTCCAATTTATACATATTTTTATTACCTGATATTGTCCTCTTAAACGATCACCAGCCGCAATCTTTCGAAAACGTTTTAAATCCACAACATATAATGCTGAAATATGATATTTTCGTCCTTGTAAATGATTTCGCCAATAACCTTGTTTCCAAAAACGAAAACCATCCATTTCTTTGCGTGAATCACAAAACGGTGTATACGCATAGGGGGCACCATTTAAGTCCATAACATTTAATTCTTTTAAATCGGCACGTACAATCTGTAATGGTTATTTTAATTTAAGCATTAATAAAATATATATATATATATATATATGTATATATTACAGCATCCGAATCACAGAATATACTTTTCTTAACATCCTATGGGAAAAGAACATCAAAGAATAGAATTTTATATCCCCAAATAATTCTTTGTTTTTCCGATTGTTGATTAAGCCATCGAGGCCATTTATATTGTACCAATTCATATTTAAAATTATATTCATTAGACATATTTGGTAGAAAATCAATAAATTGTGGTGATAAATAATTTTTTAAAAACCAAAATTTTACAGGTGACTAAAATTGAAAAACAAAAACAATTAACATTTTTAATTCATCACAATGACCATATATAATAAATTTTTACTTTTGTATGTTTTAAAACTGATAACATCATAATGCGAAGCAAACGTTCATATAAATGTCCAGAAGCAACTGAAAATATATTTATTGTTTCAGATTGTTGTGAATCACTGCCACCACCACCAAATGAACTGAAAATATAATACAAAATAAACAAAATGAATACTTAAAATTTAATATTATACATTTCATCTACTTGCTAATCATATAAATTTTTTGATCAATTCTGGTCCTTAATTAAAAATTAGTTTCATTAGGGATTATAGGGATCACAAGATTAATGTCGATTTTTTACATCTTTTTTTGTTTTTTTTTTTTTTGTTCCCATCATTCGATCAATTAAAAAACAGTTCTTTAATACAACATAAGCAGGACATGTGTTTAACATTACAAGATATTAATATTTGTATAAGATTGAACAGAAAATAATTAGTTTATCTTAGAGCAAATTAGATTGTACATTCAATATTAATAGCTTAAAGCAAAATAACAATATTCACACATCCTTTATGTGCGACTTAAATTAAAATATAACAAAGTTCATACATTGCCAATATATAGCAAATCGACATGCATAATTGTAAATGAAAAATAGATAGCATACCGCCGATCTTATTAGCAATTTAAATTAAGAAAAGCAGGCGTTATTATAACAGCATTAGCATTACCTCACATAACTTTCATTTAAATCCGTTTCATTTTCATTTTTTTTTTTTCTGTAAATTCCTATAATTCAGATCAATATCTAACCTTAAAGTACTTGATGAATGAACCCTATTACTTGGATTGATGATTTCTATGCATAAATTATTTCTTGATTAAAATATTCAAGTGGTATAAATGGTTACCTAATCGAAAAGAATTTGTTACTTATTTTATATATCCAATATTAAGAAAAATTCACATCAGATTGTCGAACAGACATGATGCTGGTTATGCAGTCATCATACTAAAAAAAAAATCTGTTGCATCTACAGTGTCAATTGTAATGAATCTTATGTGAGATGATACATGGACAAACATTAATATAAGAAATAAATATTTATCTTAGCCACCCCTCAACTATAAATTTAATAATTTAACTTTTGTTGAAGAATATCGACATTTTTAACAAATTAAAGAACAAAAAAAAAAAAAAAAAAATTAAAAAAAATATTATTGTAGAAAAAAAAACTACTCTTCTTCTCTACTCCTTTCAGCACAAGTGTATTTAAGCAAAATTGATAAAATTTTCAAATGTAAATATATGCCAAAAAATCATGATATTCACAACAAATTTATGATTTTAATCATTTAACATATTAAGCACATTCATTTTAATTATTATATATATTCAAAATTAATCGAAATCCTATATAATGTAAGGAAAAAAAAAACATTTTCATAATTTGCAATGACAATTAGAGTAAACACAACATCATATTTATTTGTATGTTTTTGGCTGTAAAAAAGATCATTTCAATGTAATCCAATTATTGAATTTCACTCACTTTAATATTATATCGCAATTTGCAATAAAAACATATTAATTCAGAACATGATATTCTTAATATTTTAGAAATTATTTAAAAGAATATTTTCTACGACCGCCATTTTTGACTCCATTTTTGTTAAATTTCATATACGACAACGAAAACTTACGAACATCATACATACTACGTTTATGCCTGTGAATATTTATTTTTTTTGACTTTAATATTCCTAATTGTGGTTTACAACATATGAACGTCTACATTGCAAATTACATATTGTTTTTCTACAGGTGTACATTTAAAAATTAATTATACAATAATTTAACAAATTAATTAATTTCACGTTAAAAAACATATTATCGTGTCAGTAATGTTTTCCATATATTGTCTAGTATTATATTCTGGAATTATAACATACATTCTATATTGGAATTCTTTATTTAAAATATCTATAATTTAATTTACTATAATATTTTATTAGTTGAATCGAATTGAAATTAAATTGCAATTCAATAATACAAGTGCAATTTAAATATGTGCATAAAATGAATTTATTTTGTTTACCATTGTAAACCATGTATGCAAATTATGGAGAAAATGAAAATGACATTTGCTTTGTCTGTTTGATGGAAATTTTTACATTGTACTGTCATATCATGTAATAACTGTTGTTGGTGCTCTCCCAATATATCAAAATTAGCAAGAAAAATAACAGTGATTCATATTTCATTAGAAATTTGCATTGCAATTATTTAATTAACATTTATAAGAATATTTTAAATAATTTAATTCAGAAAATATATGATCATTTTTTTCAATAATATTCATAAATATTTTTATTTTTTATCCGTATATTTCTTTCAAATTAAAAGAAAATTCTTGAGATCAACAAGAAAAATGTCTTCAGTAAATAATATTCAACATAATAATAATAATAATAACATAAATAACAATAATAATAATAATAATAATAATAATAATACATCGTATAGGTAAATATTAAAAAATACAATTGCCTCATATAGTCCTCAGCCCTGTTTGTATAATGTTTATTTTGGTAATTTTAGTAGTAGCGAAGATGATGATTATAATGAAGCAGATGAACGTAGACGAAGAATTTATAAAAATCGATCCAGGTACTTGTAATATAACAATATTAACTTTTTTCATTAATTACAAAAGAATGGTACAATAATGTACTTTTTCTTTTAAAACGGTACACAAAGATAATTTCCATTAACAGAAACAAAGAAAACCATCCAACTACACTTACCAATTCATATATTCCTTTCATTCATTGTACTTACAATATTGTAATCATCATCCAAACCGTCTTAATGGTACATAGGGCAAAATTACGATGATGTTTATCGTTTCCAATCCACATATAAGATAAAATGTCAACTAGAAAACCACTTTAGTTTCCAATATACTATAATAAGAAAGTCGACTACTGGTTTTCATAATTCGATAGAGTGATATGCAAAGACATGGCTAACTACTTTTTTTTTTTTTTTTACTACAATCACAAGTGATATAAACTGTATTTATGTTTCTAGTAATACCCCAAGCAGCTATATATAGGTTGATAAACCTTAAAACATTATCCACACATTCGTCTACCAACTTGTACATGTTTTCTAAATTTTCTCTTAGAAATTACATATCATAAATGTTTTATTATTTTATTAAATAATTTTTACTTATAAACTATCAATCTTCTGAAACTTGGTGTCAGGAAACCAACTAAACAAAACACACATGTTATTTAAAATTGATTACTTTAATCTATCATTGGTGTGTGATAACTTGAAAAATATTTTTTAAATTTAACTCTGTGTCACATGCAATGATGTAATAAACAAATTTAAAAAAAAAAGGAATAAAAAAAAAAACAAAATCAAATATAATTTTGAAAATTTCAGAACCGTTCGTGTCAATAATAATTTTTCATCAAAAAATCAAACACAAATGAAACGTACAACGGCAATGCTAAATGTTAATTCAAATAATGGCATTGCACAATGTTCAACAAATAATTTATCACATTCACAAATATCAGCAGTGGCATCATCATCATCATCTGCATTAACAACAACATCACTTGTACCAAATGAAAATCGTATAACACTTTTGGTTGACGATACAAGATTTGTTTTCGATCGCTCACTGTTCACTGCTCATCCGAATACAATGTTAGGTCGTATGTTTAGTTCAGGTTTAGAATTTACACATCCAAATGAACGCGGTGAATTTGAGGTGGCCGAAGGTATTTCAAATTCTGTATTTCGTTCAATTCTTGAATATTATAAAAATGGTATTATACGATGTCCACCAACCGTATCCGTTCAAGAATTACGTGAAGCATGTGATTATTTATTGGTACCATTTGATGCGACAACAGTACGTTGTCAAAATTTACGTAAGTATTTTAAATTTAAATAAATTTTTAATTAAACATATTCAATAATAGATGTTATATACAATCCGTTTAGGTGGTCTTTTACATGAATTAAGTAATGAGGGAGCACGTTGTCAATTTGAAGTTTTTTTAGAAGAATTAATTCTACCATTAATGGTTGCATCGGCACAACGTGGTGATCGTGAATGTCATGTTGTTAATTTATTGGATGATGATGTTGTCGATTGGGATATTGAATATCCACCGGAAATGGGTGAAGAATATAGTCAAACGGTTTTTAGTACGGCAATGTATAGATTTTTTAAATACATTGAAAATCGTGATGTTGCAAAACAGGTGATGAAAGACAGAGGTTTGAAAAAAATTCGCTTAGGCATTGAAAGTTATCCGACAAATATTGAGAAAATAAAAAAGCGACCCGGTGGTAAGGCTGAAGTTTTTTATAATTATGTGCAACGACCATTTTTGCATATGTCATGGGAAAAAGAAGAGGCCAAAAGTCGACATGTTGATTTTCAATGTGTTAAATCAAAATCGGTAACAAATCTTGCTGAAGCAACAGCTGATCCTGCATTAGAATTAGATGCTAGTATGTTTTTTTTTTTTTTTTGAAAATTGATTATAATAGTTATGTACAATTGATTTTATAAATAATCATTTATTTAGGTGGAAATCCATTGCCCCAAGTTCAATTAATTCATGCTGAATCAGATTTAAGACCATTTGTCGGTATTGTACAAGATATTGATGGAGCTATTGGTGGCATTATGAATATTGACATTGAACCATCTGCACCCGATGAACAATTATAAACTATTTAAATGTTTCTCATATTAAAATGCATGTGTCTGTTTTTTTTTTTATAAATAAATTTCAATTGAAATTTAAAAATGAAAAATAATATTAAAAATGAAATTAAAAAAAAAATTCAATGTTTATAATCTTTTACAATATTCTAATTTAATTTTAAATGTTTATTCACAATTAAATGAATACTTTAATTAAAGATGATAATAGAAAAATTGAGATCTGTTAACTTATCAAAGAAAAAACTAAAAGTCTGTTAATGAATTATTTTTTTTTTTTTGATTTATATTTTATTTATTGTAGTCATGTAGTCAATCAATTTCTTTTTTGTATTATTATAATAAAAATTACAATATAATTCTAGAATTTTATTTAAATAAATATATATTCGAATGTACGAGTAATTGTTATAAAGCCCTTTAAAACATATATATGTTTTATAGTAATAAATAAATTAGTTTCCAATAAATATGATATTGTTAGTAATAGTATATTTAATGATTAGTAAAATTGTACATGAATACTATATAAGAGCTTTGTGTTATGAATTATTACATAGTCGTCTGTTTTACTAATATATTAATTATAGTATACAACTATTTGAGTGGTCATTTAATACTTTTGAAGGGTTAGATATTCGTTTATTAATTTTTAGTATCCAATCAATTGTGTCTTCATTAATTAATTAAAATTTCTCTTAGAAATTTTAAATTTTTATATTATAATTAAATTTTTAATTTGAAGACATTATTTCAATTTCCACATACTATATTTTTCTTATGATATTAATCGGTCAAATGAAGTTTGAAATAAATGATCATTGCTTTCCACTATTTATTTTACTACGTAAAATTATTATATTTATTTATGCATATTAATATTTTTAAAATATATTAATATGAAAAATTTCTAAAATTATTAATTTTAAATAAATAAAATATGAATGACGACTCTTTAACTTCATTCTTACAACCCATTAACCTATTAATAATAATCACTTACTATTATTCATACATTCATACAATTCCTTCAGTTGGTTCTACATAATCTTGGAATTGATTTATTATTGTATTTAATAATAAAATTAATTTATATCTATTTTATTTGTTATTTTAACAAACACTTAAATTTTCTAGATTGATAAAATTATGTATATTTAATTATAATCAGAAAATTATATTTATAGGAAACTTTTATATAGAAAACAAAAAGCAACTTTATTTATTATCTATTTGTTTAGTTTTATCAGTTAAGAGGTGGAAAAAATAGTCAAAAATCAATCAAATATTTACAAAAATTTAATGTTTAAAAAGCGTTTATCGTAAACGGTACAACCATGTCGGCAAATAATGATATCCGTGTAAAAACTAAAAGGAGAAAAGGACACAGATTATCTCAGGTGATTTTAATTAAATTTAATTTAATATATATTATAATTATGCTTTTTTTTTTTTTTTTTTTTGTATTTCTTAAATAGTATTAATGCCATGAATTTTTCATCTGTTATTTATTCCCTATGTGGTTTTTTCGAAATATATTTCATCAACAGTTTTTGTAACTTTGAAGTGAAAATTTCATATGGGGTGTAGTAGATTCACCTAAAAAAGAAAATGTTCCATTCATTTTTTCATATGGCCATGCGCTTTTTAAGGGAAAATATCTCTGTGAAAATGGAGAAATGGGGAGAAAAGCACCAATATTTCGGTGAAAAAAAACAACAACTAAGCTTTCAATGTATTTATATTTAATTTTCCTTTTGTATAATATATACATATGTAAAAGAAAAACTCTAAGATCAATACAAATGTAGATAAGGGTGAAAACACAATTGAAATGATTAAAGTGAGATTCGACCAAATGAAAAAAAAAAACTTTATTTAAATTAAAAATAAATAATGGATATTTAAGAAATAAATTGTGTATCGCAATTATATAAAGTGTTCTATTTAATGAAATCAAAATTATTTTTTAGTTTATATTGAAACGGTGATTATTCTAATAAACCACATATTATATGCGAGTATATTATATACAATTTCCATTGTACTTGTATTTAACAAAAAAAAAGAAAGGTGTCCTCTAAAAGATACTCTGTACCTAGTTTGTAATTAAATGAGAATTTAATAATTAAACAATAAATACTAAGTCAGTGTAATTAAATTTTATATAAAATGCAGGCACCCCCACGTAAAGTAAGTAATTCCTTATAGGATTATGTATCCAAGAGAAAAAATTTCCTATTTAAAAAAAATCTATATTGAAAAGAAAAACATGGCGTGTTTAAAGTCTTTAAGTCTCTTGTTCTAGCATGAATTCAAAATAATAAATAAATTTTCTACAAGTTTCCATTTGACGATTGGAAAAACTATATACACATGAAACAACCCATTCATTTATGGATTTATATAATACCAGTTTGTTAATGACATCTTTAAACAAAGGACCACCAGCTCTT